>CM035158.1:120206177-120482023 GCA_020205615.1 Panax quinquefolius
TATTCCATTCTTTATTATACCCAGTTGGTTAAAACTTTGACTTCTATACTCCATGAAATTAGTAGAATATCCTCGATGTTTGCGTTTCATCCAAAGATCTTTTCACGAAAATATTCTTCCGATCATTCTTGAATTTTACTCTACGTAAACAATATTATGTTGACAATTTGGGCGTTAATAATTCATGGATTAAATAATTCTTGAACTTGTTTTATTGAATTATTATGTCATTGTCATCATCCTCATGTTATATTATGTTATCTTTCGCTTACGTGCATAGATGAACTTAGTATGATTATGACCGAGGATCATTCTAAGATAATCACGACTTGATATAAATGATGTGACAAAAGTCCTCAAATTGGCTCGTAATGCAAGAATGGATAGTTTTGGTATGATTATGACCGGGGGTGATTCGAGTATAGTCGCTGACCATTGATAATTTGATGAAAATCCTCGACCGTGGTACGAGGATAATTAGATGTGGTGGTTTATTTATTGTCGAGTCTCGTGATAAAAATTGATGAAAACCTTTTAAAACCTAAAAGATAGTAGACTTTATTCTCTACTTGACTCTTTTAATGGATTGCTAATTCATTGCAGATTAAACCGGTCATTCTATTGTATTTTATCGGTTTAAAATCTGTTGAAGGCTAATGATAATTTATTCTGCATTATCTTAGTCATAATATTTCTTCTTGGGCTAGTTGAGCTCACCCTTTCTTTTCACCGTTCTCTTCGGAAATGAGAATATAAATTTGAGACGAAGTCTGGGGAACGTAAGTAATGGTCCGGAGGATAGCATTAGTAGTCCTCACTATTACGTGAAATAGTGTGATAATAGTTGTAATGAGGACTCCTTTTGAGTTTGTATAATATCTAGTAGACAATATTTGTATTCAAACTCACGCTTTATGTCGTATTGTATACTTACGCAGTTATATTAGTAAGTTGTATTTGAATTTATGTACGTATACGTAAGTGGCGACCCAAAATGGGTGTACGATACCTAATTTTGGGGCGCCACATAATGTCGAGAACCATAAAATGAAATACATTTGTACTATCATTCTACAATTGAAACAACAAGTTTAATATTTTTGTTAGCAATTAAATTATAACGATTGTATGAAGGTAACCAATGTAGCCAATTAATTTCCATTATAATAAAACAAACCAATATAAATTAATCAAATATTGCACATTAATAATATCAACATTATACAATAACAAAATTTAATGTGATAAAGAAACCCACACATGTTTATTTAGTAACCATGGGATAAAAAACATTTTCAATTTACTTGTTATATTAAAAACAACCAAGATAATGGGTTTGTGGGCATTTAAATGCTAATTGTTGTAAGAATGTAAGCAATATGGTTAACAAGTGACTATTAATATAAAAATATAATTATAAGCATAATTAGATTAATTGAAGAACTGCATCGTAATTAATAAGTATCCATTTTATTTGTATATAATATCTAAATAAGTATTATTCAAGAACCAATATAATGTTAATCAAGAACTAACTCAAAGATTAGTTAGTAAACATATGCATATAAATGTTCATACATAGGAAACTATATACATATAATTATTAGACGATATACAAGATATTGTTACATAGTAAACTATGAAGCATTAGATAGTAACTAATAAATCAGTATATAGTATGATGTTGCAAAGTAACCAACATATTATTAGACAGTAGCCAACATATTGTCATATAGTAACCAAGAAATCAATATGCAATATAATGTTACAAAGTAACCAAAACATCATAGTAACCATTTTAAGTGTGACTCAGTAACCATATGAACACCGTAGTAACCACGGTAACCTATATGCATACGAAATTGAAACACACATACCTCGATTACTTTCGTAATTGTATCGATATTCTTTGTGATTGTTTTGATTTATCTTCTTCAAGTAAATGATGATTTTGTATACTATTTCGTCTTCTTCGATCTTAGATGTTTGTCGCGATATCAGAGGTGAGTGGAAAGGCAATCGTCGACCGAAGATTTGGCAATCGTCGACCGAAGATCTTAGATCTTAGATGTTTGTCGCGATCAGAGTTGTTGTGATTGTTTATGCTTCTTTTCTTGGTTGTTTGGGTATGTGAAAAGCCCAAATGTGATTATGTAGTATTTATCCATTTGCTATCAATATCGATCTGGACTATATTATAAAGTGGTTAGCTGATGTAGTTGGTGTAATCGTGTTATATTATTAATTTTTTTTTCCTTCGCATAATTTAATTATATTATATTTTAATTTTATTCTATAAATTTTTTATTTTACTTCCCATAATTTTTAGACGGAACGTGAATGGTAATAACCAATAATAATGTGACTCTCTTCCTCCTTTTTGGACTTTGACGTACGTTTGTGTACCTCTTTATTAATTAAGTTAAAGGTGGACCCAAAATGTTCTACTCTTTTGATCATTTCCCTCCTTTTTGGTCTGCCAAACACTAAATTTTAATATGCTCGCCTTGGTCCACCACTCCACTTCCATCAATTTAAATTGATTAGAATGATGCTAATTTTGGTGAATAATTTATTATAAAATTAATTTTATGATAATCGGATTCATGTATACCAAGTTTAACATCCTTGAAAGCACAATCAAAAGATTTTTCCCTAGCACTATTTTCATTTTACTATTGTTTAATAAACTTACTCATCCTTTTAGAGTAATATGATTTGCAAAACTAACAATATAAATACTATTGAAATTGTAAACTTGATCATCCTTTTAGAGTAATATGCGATAAAATTAAATAAATTAAAATAAAATTATTTTTAAATGACAACATGACGTCTCATATATAGATATATTATTTTAATTATAATATTTCATATAAAAATTACAATACTCAAATCAAAACAATCAACACATTCCACAAAAAAAAAAAAATCAGCAGAAATTTGATGGACTCTTGGTACAAATATTTACCATTAACTTGAGATGTTTACCATTAGCACTAGTTTGATCCCCAAAGTCTACATAAAGCATATAAATAAAATAAAATCAGAAAGTCATTTTTTACCTGTCTAACCAAAAAGTTGGGCATAACAAAAATGCTTACATTACATACAAACAAAATTTTCTATACACCATTGTTGACCCTCACTAATTTCTTTTCTTTTTTTTTTTTTTTGTTTTTGTTTTACCACCTTATCCTCCTTTTGAGTCAAAATTACAAAAATATAAATGATGGACCCCATTATTTTTAGAAGAACCGGAGAAATACTCAAAACGGAAAAACGTCGCTGCAACGGAAATCATACGAATTCGCAATCGACTCTTCAGGCCACGAATCCCTGAGCAGTTTCAACAGCATTTGCGCTTTTCTCTTTGCTCGCTCCGTGCAATCGCTTTGCACTAGTAAAAGCAGCTGAGTCAACACGCCCGCCGCCACCGAGTCACGCTTACACTGCTCCGACGCCGAGCAAAGCGACAGCAGAGCTCCGGCGGCGTACTCCGTTGCTCGGTCCGATATCTTCAGTATAATCTTTACGAGCAACGGAACGGTCAGAGCGTGGGCCGCAAACGCCTCGCATCCTGATTGAATCCGGCAGAGGAGCTCCACCGTGGCTAAGGCTCTCTCCGCGTCGCATTTCTCAAAATCTGGCAATCTGTCGATGAGCGCCTCCACCGCCCCGGCTGTGATGGCGTTGTGCCTGTGTTGCTTTGCCAAGCACAAAGCGAATAAAGCCTTAATTCCCACTTTCAAGGCTCGCGGATAAGGAAATGGATAGTTCAAAATTCCGACGACTCCGTTAAAAATTTCGTCTGCATTGCTGATTTCTGCTCGCAGATCCGGTGATCTCGTTCCGGCGACGACGAGTTCAATCAGAGCAACTGAATTCACACGCACATCGATTGAAGAATGAAAAAGGAGATTTACAAGATACGCAACTTTCTCCAAATCGGAAGATACAAACAAACATTCCGATTCTGAGAGCGAAAGCAACGACAAAATCGCCAACGACTCGTGACTTAACTCGGATGAATCTGAATCCATATCACAGAACACAATAGAGAGGAGAATTTCACGAGCTCTGTTCGTGGAAATCACCAATTTGTTCTTATCCGAGTCACGAGCGAGTCCTCTGAGTCGACGCAGAGCAGAGAGTCGGGAATGCGTAGAATTCGACATGGACGCTGCCTGATTCAGCAAAGACCGGACAGTGACCGGATCAGCCGGTTGCTTGGGTGTCGGAATCCGTTGGACTCCGAATGATCGGTTGGCGACGCACCATTCCTGGATGAGCCGGCGGAGGGTGTGGTTGGGTATGAAAGTGATATCAGTGAGAGCGGCACGGGTGACCGGACAAGTAGTATTACCGGTGGCAACCCATGACTCGATGCTGGATCGGTCGTAGGTTTGACCGGTGCTGAGTGTAACCGGGTCAGTCATGAGCTCAAGTGAAATCGGACACCTGAAGTGGTATGGGATCTGAATTAATCCCACTTCTAACGGTTCTAAGCTCCCAGGCATGTTTTATTTCCTTTTCTCTCTCTAAATACAGAAATATTTCTCTCTATAATATATATAGTTATATGAAGGAAAGTACTACTCAAATCAGAAGGGTATCTGAAAAATTCTCTTTCAAAATGTTTTTGGCTTTGCTCCCTC
Organism: Panax quinquefolius; assembly: GCA_020205615.1. Lineage (NCBI taxonomy): Eukaryota > Viridiplantae > Streptophyta > Magnoliopsida > Apiales > Araliaceae > Panax > Panax quinquefolius. Next base: position 120,210,836 of record CM035158.1, read on the forward strand.
TTTATACGAGAGGAAACAGAGGGACAATATGAGCAGAGAGAATGGCCGTAGTAGTAAGGCTTTTATTAGTTTTTCTTCACACGTGTGTGGTCAAATGTTTGGTGCTGACTGCTAACTGGTTTGGGTCCCACTTCCATGCTGAAATCTATCAACTCCTGTGGTGTACTAGTAGTAGTAATTAAGAAGGATTGTTTACTACTACCGTCCAATTGTTCTTTGCATAAAAGCCCTCGTGTTTGGTGCTTTTTCCCCTCTCGGTACATATTTAACATAATTTACCTATGGCGGAGTGAAAATATTTATACTTATCTTTTTTAATCCAAGAACCAAGAAAAAAATAGGAGTATTAACCATGTGGAAATTGAAACCATAACTCGCAAGGCATCTTTATTGAAAACTTAGAAGAATCAAAATTTCCTAGAGCTGAGGTGCTCATAATTGTCAATATTTTACATCCAAATGTAAAATTTTCTTGTGGAGTTTGTGATACAGAGAGACATTTAAGTCACCCGATAGGCCAGTTGGAAAAAAATGTACAGATTCAAACGACGAGTTTCTAGGCAAAGGCCATAGGATAAAGGCACATAAATAATGGATATCAGTAGTCAGTCTTCTTATATATTGTAAATGTTTATCATTAAATAACAATTATGATATATATATATATAATATATTATACTAAATATACCACTAAAATATTATCAATTATAATCATACACTTAATTTGTAATAAAAAAATTAACATATAAAATCGCAAAATATACTCTCTCGGGTTGACATAAGAAAGATTATAAAATTGTTCATACTGAAATTTTTATTTAGGTACATATTTTTCTGTATATGATTAATGATATTATAAATATATTTAGAAAATAAAATATGATAATTAATATTAAAGATATTATTTAAAAATATTATTGAAAGTCCGAATTAGATGCAAGTATGAAGATAGGGAAAGCACGAAAATGCATGATGGATGCGGTAATTGAGGTTTGAGGGAAAGCCAGGTTGTCTCTCCACCTCTTTATTTGTGCCAAGTATCACAAATTTAACAACAGATCCTCTGTTCCTAAATTTTTTGTTCTATTTGTGTCCTCCTATTTATATTTTAACATATTTCTTTTTATTTAATTTTAGAATTAATTAGTATTAAATAAAAGACTATGTATTAAAATTTTCTCTCTCAAATGTGTGGATAAAGATCTGCTTTACAAATTCTCTAGTGTGTGGATAACGCTAGTTACTACTAGTACAGGTATTGAGTGGGTCCACTCCAAATCAACCAGAAAGGCAACCCTATGGCAGTCTCAACAGAATCTCATATCTCAACAGGATATATACCAATACACCCCTTGTACTTTACGGTGTAATAGTAAATATCTCTTTTTAGGATGATCATGTCATAACTTTCGAATCCATGATGAATTTATGAGAATAAACTGAAATTTTATTGAATAGTTAATAAAATTGTTCATATAGCAAAGAAACCTTAATAAATAAATCCTAATCCATAATGAGCGTAGCCAAATGAATAATTAACAAGTATTAGGATTCTAATAATTAAAAAAAAATCAAAATATGATAACATAGTCCAGTATTATATATTGAAACATAAAATTTCAAACAACTGTTGAATGAAACGAGTATTTAGCCATTTCTTTTTAGAATATCAATGTTTAATTTAAATGAAACAACTAAAACTATAGAATGACCATTTCTTTTTAGAATACCAATGTTTAATTTAAATTATAAAAAACACCTTATTTAGTAGATTAATTTAAGTATAATTTATTTATATATATAAGTGTTAAGATTGACTCATACTTGATATTTCTGCGAGTTTCACGAATGTTGGGAGTTTATTAGTGGTCTTGTGTTTTATAATTAATCCAGTGAGCCTCGTGACTAATGAGCCCATTTTATAGAAGGTAGAGTTTTCTAGTTACTATAAAAATATTGTTTGGTATGTGGATCGTTGTAGAATATCTAGACATGTCCCAATGAATCATCAAATAATGACTAATTTAAATATTGGTGAACCTAACTAAATATATAGCGTGTTCTTACTTTTTCATCTTTCATATAATATTTGTGTGATTGCAATATTATTCGTTCTTTTAACGATAAGTTTTAATATATTGTTTGGTGTGATTTTTAAAATGTAGTTTATTATGAGAATAAGTTGTTATGTTTTGCAAATAATTAAGTTGGTTGAACAATATATATTTACAAATGTCAAATAAATTGTAAATGAGAATATAAACACACAGACAATAATTTATTTATTTTTGTATATTAAAAATGTTGCTCAGCTTATAATTTATTTCAAATATGCTGAAATAAATATTACTGTTGTAAATAAAATTCAAAATAAGTTATAAAAATAAGCAGCTACAAACCAGACATATAATCTCTTTTTCTAGCTAGTATGTTATTTCGTATGATGTATGATATCTATGGTCACTGGTCAAATGTTACCTCGGGTTAGGGGAAGGAGGAGAATCCAGTGAGTCAGGCCGTCAGGGGCGGAAGGAGGCTGTGTCGTATTGCGGCGCACGAATACATTTGTAAGAATAGAGAGAAATAGAGGGGGAGGGGGAGAAGAGACCAACTTCACGCTCACACTCAATTGTAGAATAATATATAATATTTTTTTTCTTACAATAATTTTTCGTTTATTTATTTATTTTATTTTTATATAAAGTTCTATTATGTATTATAATAAATTTATTATGAATTTTAATTACTATAAACATTGGTACTCCATATATATGTGTGTGTGTTTGTACATGAATATGTGCATAGATATATACTCTTCAGGAGTCACTCACAAAACTGTCTGCAGTCAACCGGGCAAGACTTTCAATACAGCCAGACCTAAACCCAGCTTGTTTCACCCTCGCACGTGTTCCCATCTAAGCCCCAGTTTTCTTAATTTTACTTTTATTTATAAAAATTGAGAAATTATATATATGTTGAGTAATTAATTTATACTTTAAAATATCCTTTTGCTCATGTGTTTAAGAAAAAAATTAAAATTATTTCGTTTATATATATTGAAAAGGATTATTACCGTGATGAAACAGCAGTGTTAGCAAAGTGTGGTGCATAAAATTAATTAGATTATTATATGGAGAGAGGGTGATATTGTGCAGAATGATTAAAGTAACCAACGGTGGTTATTTAAAACTCCAAAGTAAAAGGAGTGGTTTAGAAAAGTTAATTGGAATGAATGATGTCCTCACTTTGGGGCAATTTCCTAATATCTATGGACAATAGATGTGGCTGACACGCAACATGTCAGAAATGCATGTCACGGAATAAGCATCTTTTAATTACCAGTACTAGTAAAATCACGGACCTTTGATATATTTATTAATAATTTTACTCGGAAAAAATGACACTAATTAAATAAACTACTATTGCATTAGTTGAACTTATCAAAATATGAATTTACCAAAAATTATTATTATTATTATTGTTGTTGTTTTATTTTTAAAACATTAATGTTGATGGTTGATATATATATTATTTTGACTTAAGTAAATAAAATAAATTTATGTACGTAGACGTAGTAGGATAGGAGTATTTTGTAGTTGTTAGTTTGGATGATAGCTATAGTGGGTGATTGGTGGAGGAGCTAGCGAGGGGGATGGGAGTTTGTTCCATACCTTTAAATTTACTTTATAAAACTAAGAAAGAATGATTCTATTCCATTTTTTTTTTCTAATCCTAGCTATTAGTAATTAATTGCTTGTATTGCAGCACTAGAGAGAGTGTGGTGTAAAGGAGACAAATCTTCTGGTTCGGATTTAATTTAATCAACTTTCCACGTGGCGTGTGAATCTAATTAATGTGGTTCGTCCATTTTCTTTTTGTTACTACTTCTGTAGTGTGATAGATCGAGCTCTCCACCACGGCTAGAAAAAGACGAGAGAGAGAGAGAGGGTATGAAGGTGGTCTTGTGTTTCAATTTTCAACGGTAGGAGAAATATCATCATCTGATTTTTTTCAATGAAATTGGTTACGACGGCCCAACGTCATTACCTAACATGAGAACCTTCACGCAGGCCCGAAAGAATTGGGATCCACACTAGAGACATGCATGTGAGGGATTAGATACAATGATATATGGAGTTCATAATTTATATATAATCTCATGAATTTTTAAGAATATATATGTTTAGATCATAATTCTATAAACATCTCATCCCGCAAACTACTAATAGGAAGGTGAAGAGGTCCCTAGCTAAACTTAATCTTATCTAAAGCAATACGAATCATATAGATTTGGAAAATAAGAGAAAAGAACGCTAAGTAGAATTGTTTTAACTTATGGATAACATAACATATATATATATATATATAATCTAGTACGCTTTATTATATTGCATTTAATATATATATAGTACAATGGTATTAAAAAAGAAAAATATAATGGAGTAATAATAATAATAATAATAATGATTTGATTGCATGATCTGGGTAGTATGTGAAATGAATTGCATAAGTGTGCCTTTAAAAAAAAAAAAAAAAAAAAAAAAAACGCCTATCTTCAAGTATAATATCTATACTCAAATAAATCCTCATCACATTTATTGATACATTATTTTACAAAAATGGTGAGGACTACTAAACAATCCTTTTCTAAAACCTTCATTCCATACCTTTACTGCATTTTAGGTTATATTCTCAGCCTCCCGAGAAGAAAAAAATGGAACAAAAGGAAAAGGGTGAGCTCAACTAGCCCAATAAAGAAATTAACTAAGATAATATACAACAAATTACCGTTAGTCTTCAACAGGAAAAATCTAATAGAATACAATAGACAACAAATTTTAAATCAATATTCGCCGCAAACTACTATCTTCTATGTATGAATTTAGTGTTTCATCTAAACACATGTTCATCTTTGACCTTCTACCCAAAGATATTCTTCAAATCATTCATCTTCGCGACTATGTGCCAAAGATATTCAATAATATCATCATTTAAGGCGAGGATGATAAAAAATATTTTTTAAAGAAACGAATCCGGTGAAACAACAAAATGACAAAGGATTAAGGATTAAGATTCGTACTTTGTTTTATCCATGTTCGAGAAAATGTGACGCCTCTAAAATTGGGTATACGCCACCCATCTTGGGTCGCCACTTATACATGGTACATAAATTCAAAATACAACTTACTAACCTAACTATCGTGGTACAATACTTACGATATAAACGTGAATTTGAATACAAATATTGTCTACTAGATATTATACAAAACTCAAAAGGAGTCCTCATTACAACTATTATCACACTATTTATTTATATATTATGACTAAGATAATGCGAGAATAAATTATCATTAGCCTTCAACAGCATTGTTAAAGCGATAAAATACAATAGACAAACCGGTTTAAGCATAGCGTGAATATGCAATCCATTAAAAGACAAGTAGAGAATAAAATCTACTATCTTTTAGGTTTTAAAAGGTTTTCATCAAATTTTTTATTTTATCGGCGAGACTCAAACTTAATAAATAAACCCACCACATCTAATCATCTTGCACTACTCACAAGGATTTTCATCAAATTATCAATGGTCATGCTTAACTATACCGAATCACCCATGGTCATAATCATACCAAAACTATCCATCATTTTGCATTATGTGCCAATCGAGGACTTTTTATCACATCATTTATAACAAGCCTCTTTGTTTGTGTAGAGTAAAATTCAAGAATGATCGGAAGAATATTTTCATGAAAGATCTTTGGATGAAAACATAAAATATCAAGGATATTCTATTTCATGGAGTATAGAAGTCAAAAGTTTTAACCAACTGGGTATAATAAAGAATGGAATAACAAAAGAAATCATACGTAAATGGAATAATAAATAATGGAACCGATTAAGTCCTGAAAAAACACGCATGCGTGATATTCCAATGCCAAGAATGAATAACCAGAATAAGATCACCAAGTATAGGATTCCACAGATACTGAGTTATTCCCAAAACACTATGCAAATTATAATATATTCTATTTATGTAATAACTTTAATAAAGATTTCGCTTTATATAAAAAGATGTTTTCATTTTATTACGTTAATAATACGAATAAAACAAAACGTCGAAGATCGCTATAATAATTCATATTATTAATCGTATGATAATGGAATCAAACCGGTGACTCACATAAGCATCAATAATCAATACTACTACGCAACCACACGTACATCGTACTTTTACTACTAGAGTAGTTCAACAAGATTATCGGCTGTGTAAAACTTCCGCCGTTATTTTAATAAAATATTTTTGTCGCTTCTCAATCGGAATAAATAATTACGTTGTAAGGTCCACCAATGATTGGTAGCCGTTGTACTTAATATTCCTTTCGCTAAACCGTAGATATTCCCGACCAATGAATATAATATAACCACTGTGATACTTTGGTAAAATTTATAAATACTACCCACAACTATAATATTATCTCAAATTCACACCATAATATTAAAAATTATTTTCACTAAAATTTAAATCTTTATTAATTAAATGCGAGGTCTCACAATCTCTCCTCATATGAAATTTAGCCTTACTATATCACTTCGAATCATAATTTTGCATGGTATTCATTAGTATCACGACCACAATTATCCATACTATTACCAAAGATAACGGTATTCATTAAGTATCATCGACCACAAATTATCCATGCACTACTACCAAAGATAATCGCAGTATTCATTGGTATCACCGACCACAAATTATCCATGCACTTATATATCTCTATCTTAAATTTATAAATAATTTATCTCAATTGTTTCCGGCTTTACCATATAAATTTTGCATGGTCTATATATCTCTATCCACACACTGCCTCCTTGGTCTGATAACTTAAGAAATTACTACTACCTCAAGTTTAACTCCAAAAATTCCCAAATCTTGACAGGACTCACACATGTTAACGTGAGCTTCGTATTTAAATTTCATGGTCATCGGAGTTATAGAACTTTGTTATAGCGTTTTAAATCGGAAAAACTTAAATATTGAAATAGCGTCGTAACTTGCTTTCATTTTAAGTCGTAATGAGCTCATTTTGGGCAGGATGTACTTTATACCATATACCTTCAACAATTGTCACATTAAAATTTTTCCATCTATATCCTCATAAAATTAATATTTTTCTCATCATATAAATTGGTAATTTATCAAATTATTATTTTATCGATTAATGCTGTATTATTCCATTCGTGATCCTCGATATTATATTTTCAGTTTACTTCTGCACTTCGAGGCTTGTTCAAGAATTGCCTCAAGATATTTCTTATCTTTCAGATATCCGTATCCAAGATTTCCGGCAATTCCACTATGTCAGATTTTTCTTCCAAGGTGCTCAGAAAAGCTTATTCAGTACTAGTTTTAACCTTTAATAACAAATTTTAAGTTTTGATTATTTTGACTCGGGGCTTAGAGAATTGTACTTATTACTTTATCGACGCGATCACTACTATTAAATATTTCGGAAGGTTTAGCCGCTCTATTTATTTATTTCAGTTTACAAAGCCAGCACGCGATTTCCTTTCTTTCTTTTCTGGAAGGTGTTACAAAGATGCGAAATCTTACAAATTTGGTATCTTAATTTATTATCGTTAAATTAAAATAACAAAGCTTTATTATTATTTATTTATTTTTTCCATGGTGACTGGTGAGGTTAGAAATCATATAGAGAGAGATAAAAAGCAAACATGTGATGAATGGGGTCTGGTTGAACATGCGTAGTTCGTAATCCATGCGGTCAAAATCAATGATATTGGTTCAACTATCATCTCCCAATTCCCAAATCTTTTGCTATATTTTTGTTTATTTTTTCGGCAAAGCCCAAAAATAAAATCTTCTGCTAGTTATTAGTAATTACTATATAAGATAACTTTTAATGTCCAAAAAGAAAATAAAATGATAAAAATACTATGATAGCTTTCAAATTTAGTGGACAACTCCTTATGTTCAACTCTTTTTTTTTTTTTCTTTTTTTTTTTAATTTGAACGGTAAACATATTTTCTTTTTGCTTCACTGGGTACTTCAAGCATGCCCAAAAAATGAAATATATATATATATATATAGCTTACTGATTAATTAGATTCTGTATAATTATATAATTTTGTCTCTGCCTTCTAGTATATAGTAAAAGGGAAGGGATCGAATATAGTATTGCTTGAATTTCTTCAACATTAGTTTGAGGCACTATTAAATCAAGTCTAGTGCTAAACTAGGATTAGTGACTTAATGTGCTAAGACATTAATTTTTGAACTTTAGTTTGAGTATATTTTTGACATATCAAAATTTAAAGTTTTTTATTTTTCCAATATCTTGATATTTTAATTACTTTTATTGAATAATATATTGCAGAAAATTAAATTTTATAAAAGAAAAAGGTATCCTAAACATATTATTGTTATATATACTTCAAGGGTCTCATCTTCAATCAATGTCGTCTACAAAGCTGAAGAGATAGGGAGGAGGTTAAGTGGAGCACCCTCTTTTGTCATTCATTACCAACGAATCTTGAATTAACTTGCGGTACAAATATTTATACAACTTAATACTATAAGTTAGCACTAACAAATAATAATAATACTTAATATTTATTCTTATATTAAGGGATGGAGGGAGTAATAATTTAGAATATTCTATTTTATTGGGCTTATAATATTGTTTTTATTAGTATTAAGTATATTCTTGCCCCCGGATTTCCCCTACCTACTTGCCTACATATTGTTTTAGTATCAAGTAGTATAATTAAGTAGTTTAGATCAGAGCGAGCGCCTTGATTTAGAAGGAGGAGGATCTGCTCTCTATGCCTGCCTGCCTAAGCCTAACTTTGTGTGTTGAGCCGTGCGCATTCTTATTTTACTTGGCCTATAAATATTTCTTCTGACTTGGTTAATTAACAATGTGCCTCTCTTTCTTAATAGTGGAGTAGTAACCAAATCTGAATTTAGGCTTCTAGCCTTGTAATTATTTATATGCAACGTTAATTAGTAGTTCGTTCAAGTTCAACACATAATATGTCAGTATGTCAGGCGTTGATGTAATTAATCAAGATTATAAATTATTTTATATCTAAGCATGATTTAGAGATATTTATTTCTTTAATGATTGGGTCCAAGCCCAATCAATTTTATGTTATGGATTTAGTCCATGGGTCAGACATAACCCATATAAGCTATTTTACCCATTTTACAAAATAAAGTAAAAAATTTCATACTTGCGCAGTCCCATATTCTATTGGGCAACCCAAGACTTAGTATCCATATCAAATTTTTCATTGTGTTGTTCGGGCTAGCCCAGTGCTTTTTTTTTTTTAAGCTTGAATTGTAGCGGCTGATGTTAAAATATTAGATGTAAATTATTTCAATAACCCAATTCATATTTGACTTTTAAAAGTTCATTTATAGATCTTAAAATTAAAATTTTATATTTATTTATTTAAATTTAAAAGTGTTAAAAATAATTTATTTTAAAAAATCTGAATATATCATAAGTCTGTCTGCACTGGCAAACTCTTAAAAATGTGTCTTACTAAAAAAAGAAAGTAATTGCCTAGTGCATATTGAGTCAATGATCTTGCTAGCTGGGTTTACTGGTATTTCTTGAAATGCAGCTTTCTCCAACAATGGCAGCTACTGGTATTCCCATTTCTCAGGCTTATATAAATCAACTACTTTAATAATTTTCTTTACTGGGTTTTGTTGGGGGTTCACTTGAATTGAATTATGAATACCATGCCTCAAAGTTGAAACCCATTTTCATCCATTTCATAGTTTTATTTATCTTCTATTTGTCGTTATTAATGTGCCCATTTGGACTTGTTATGTCTTTTGCTAAAATTGGTAAATGGATGATATGGGTTCTATTAAGAATTTAGACCATCTGAGCTCTTGATTAGGCATTATCATAATGCATCATTTTGGAGTGGTGGGCAGCTATAATTAAATGAATTCCTGTTGGTATTTTTTTGAAGTGATGTCAAATATCAATCTTGTTTTATTCATATACTGTAGATCTAGTTTATCTTAGGTCTCCTTTTGTTGTGGGTTTTGGAGAGCTAAATGCTAAGAAATTCATATTTCCTTGACTGATTACCATGGAGAAAAAGAGATTCCAAGAGATTAGGGAGGAGAGTAAGTGAGAGAATATTATTTTCACATTTCATTTTCTTTCTTAGGCCTTACAGTATGGAAACATTATTTAGCCAAGAATATTAGCATATAAGATGGAGAGTTGGTGCAGGTAAAAAATTCCAGGACAGTCCGTTTATTACTTTATTGTGGGTTGACATCTTTTATTCAAAGAAAATTGATTTGTAAACCATGTTTAAAAGTCAGGTTTTATGTGTTATCTATTCCAAAAAGACGGAAAAGAAAGGGAGCTATATGTTTTTTGTTTGGGAGAGCTTGGATGAGAGTGTGGCTTCAATCAGCTTTCGTGCATTGGTGACATATCAATCAGCCCCTCCTCCCTTCCTTTCATGCCATTATTTGACAAAATATTTGGCAGTATTCAAGGCAACTCTATTGTATAAGATCATTAATTTGAATGGAAAAGAAATATGAATGACTTATATTGATGTCTTGCTTTATGCCTCATGAAGTTTAATTGTGCAGCTCCAGGTATAAGTCATCCGAATTGGAGGACTAGAATTCAAATTGCCATCGATGTGAGAATGCTTTGGTAATCTCCAGCATAGATATTTTCTTCTAGGAATGTTTGAGTCAATTTTTTTAAGAAAATTCAAATTTCTTTTCATCTTGGTACGTTATTTTGAGATTTGTCTTCCTCATTTAGCATCCTTGTATGCAGGAGCATCTCCACTTCTATTGTGACCTCCTCTGTTCCACAGACATTAAATCCAGTAATATTTTACTGGACTAAAATTTTGTCTCAAGGTAAGATACTATGTTTTGGTTTGTACTTCGAACTCAACTTTTATCTCGATTTCTTTGTCATCCGCCACACAAGATGATCGTCAAACATGGACAAATCAATGATGCCAGCACCATTCTCGACTCACCACAGCTGGTATATGTCAACACTCTCTTCTCTCTCGACAACAGATGGTGTTTCCCCGGAACATCTCTATACCTACAATCATGTGATGGATGGTTTCAGTGCAGTTCTCTCGCGATTCCATCTTGAACAACTAGAGAAAATGCCCAGTCATCTTGCCACATTTGAGGAGACATTTGGCCAGCTGCACACAACGCATACCCCGAAGTTTCTAGGCCTAAAGAAACATGTCGGGTTGTGGCCAGCCGTCCGGTTTGGTGATGCTATGATTATTGGTATAGTCGACACTGGGATATGGCCAGAAAGTGAGAGTTTCAATGATGATGGTATGCCTGAGGTCCCTTCACGCTGGCGTGGCGCTTGTGAAACTGGAACCGAGTTCAACTCTTCAAATTGTAATCGAAAGCTTATTGGTGCACGTTCATTCAGCAAAGGGGTGAAACAGAAAAGGAATGTATCAAAAACTGATGACTATGATTCTCCAAGGGATTATGATGGTCATGGGACACACATCATCAACTGCATCCGGGAACAGGGTTCCATTTGCTGATTATTTTGGGTATGCAAAAAGAACAGATGTTGGTGTTGCCCCAAAGGCTCGGCTGGGAATGTACAAAGTGTTGTTTCTTAACAATTCATATGATGCAGCAGCCAGTGACACACTGGCTGGAATGGATCAAGCCATAGAAGATGGTGTAGATCTCATGTCCTTGTCATTAGGGTTCTTTGATACACCATTTTATGAGAATCCAATTGCATAATTAGGAGCTTTTGCAGCGATGGAGAAAGGAATTTTTGTAGCATGTTCAGTTGGCAATGGAGGCCCTCATACTTATACCATTTCCAATAGAGCTCCATGGATCACCGCAGTTGGTGCTGGGACTATAGACCGAGAGCTTTCCGCTGATTTAACACTTGGTGAGGGGGATGTATTGGTTTCTGGAACATCAGTTTATCCAGAAAATTTATTGGTCTCCAGGGTAATTCCTATCTACTTTGGACATGGAAATAGAAGCAAGGAAATATGCGATGGCAATGCCACAGACCCCAAAGATGTAGAGGGAAAATATATCTGCGATTTCAGCAATGTAACATCAGTGTATGGCCAGTTATTTGAGAATCAAAGAACTGGAGCTGCAGGTGCTATATTCAGTTCAGACATTGGCCAGTTTCAAGCCTAAGGTTCTTGAAGCATTTGGTATCGTCCGTCTTGTATATCAGTAAGTAGTTTCAGCTCACTTGAAACTTTTAACAGTTGGGATAAATGTAATCAACTGCTTCATTAACAGTCTTAAAAAGCATGCTAAACTGCTATTTGAAACTATTTATAAGCACGTTTTATGAAAATATTAAGTAAAAGCATCAATTTGGTGCTTCTGTTTATAAGCAGAAATTCAATTAGCAGGTTTGACAAGGTATATTATTAATATTTTATTCCTATTTTATTTTATTTATTACTATTTCATCCCCACATTTTATTATATTATTATTCTATTTTTTCCCGTCATTTTCTCGAAAAATAAGGGATAAACACTTTCATTAGTAGCAAACACTTCTTTTTTAATGTTTTAAGCAAACTATTTTTTCGAAACTGCTTATAAGTAAAGGAAATAAGCATTTTTTAAGCAATCTCAAACACAATCACTATCCACCTCATTTTAGTTTTTGATTATTTCACGACTCCCCAGGTGCGTTGGAATTTTTAATTTTTAATTTTTAATGTAGATCATGGTCTGTGATAGGAGCGAATTAAGGGATATGCAATTTGAATATCAAGATTGAATAAGGTGTTACACATTTTGTTGTGTTTTATATTTTTCCCTTTTTTTTTCCTTCCATTTTGTTTCATTATAGCCATGTTTAACTTTATTTATTTAATTTTCACATCCTATCCTCTAAATATTCTTAAAATGTTATTAGTGTCAAAGACTGACTCAACGAGATAAGCCTCGTCTACATTAAAATTTGTCATCTACTTTCAGGAATTGTTTAGAAAACAAACTTGTAATAATACAACGTCACTGTTAACGCCAAAATCTTCTGTCACGTCCCAATCACGTAAGATGTTCTGATCCTGCACAATAAACATGATCAACACCAAAAGCTTGACGACTTCGACCGTCAGGGGATAGCTCAGACGTGTTCTTGGACGATTTCCTTGCTATCATATACTCTCTAGGCCGGTTTATCGTGCCACCCACTATCGTCAAACACAATTCCCCAATCCTGATGGTTTCAGCCGACTGCATGTATCTCGCCCACTACTACCTGTCACTGTTCCCATCGCCGGTCGACTATCATCCCATCCACATTAATGTTCTGCAGACTTCTCAGTCAACAACTATCCTTTTTCATCATTACGGGTCAAGAATGGAGATATTTAAATATTTGATGGGTTCATTTCACCGATCCGAACCCAATATCAGAAGGACTCAACAAAGATAATCTGATAGTAAAGTTCCAATAACTTTAGGATCTAATAATGATGACCCAATGGACTAACCAAATAACTCGGCCCAATGGGTGAAATGTCATGGCCCAACAGTCACATTTTGATTTTACTTAATTTCTTTATTGTCTTTGTACTTTTTCATTTGTAACCTGCCTGGTTGTGTTGAGTTATTAAATTTTACCCAAGAAATTAATTTCTTTTCGTCTGCAACTAAATTGCCGTAAAATGATATTCTTATTCTGTTTATTAACCAGTAGGACCCAACTATAATAGAAATTGATAACAACTAATTAAGCACCTATTGGCTATTGCATGATCCTAACTATCACCCTCTTTTATACCACATCTTATTGAAATGAACTTTGTCCTTATAACTAAATAAGGTTGAAAGCAATTACTTTCCTGTTTTTTAAGTAACTTTTTGCAAGTGTCTTGATGAGTTGTTTTTAAGTAAGTTTATGAGTTGTTGGAGGGAAAGGAAGATGGTTGTAATGGGTAATAAATAGTGTTCCAGAGAATTATTTAGTTAATTAAAATTATTAAGGTTTTATTTGGTTGATTAACTGATTTTTATGTTATAAATTGATTTGATTTTAAATCCATATTATAAATTAAAAATATAGACGGAAATTGGTTTAATTAATTTTGATTCATATTAATCAACACATTTCTATTAATTTTCAAAACCTCTCCTCTCTCTAAATATAGATGTTATTATTAATCAACACATCCCTATTAGTAAATATAGATGTTATTATTTCAAGTCTTTAAAGACTATTGCCAAACAGAACCCAAGATAAACCTTTTCAGATTATAATATTCAAATATACCGGTCAAATAGACAAGTTCTTACTAGTTGTTCTCCATTTAAAGTTATTTGATAAAGTGACACAATTCAATCAATAAACAAAGTAGCGCAATCCAAAAATTTCCATTACCTACTACATGTGGTGTTAGTGAATTACAAAATGAGTCACCAACTCACCACTCTATAGATAAAAAGAAAAAACTCATAGTATGATTCTTGGTTCATCGATAGCTCTTATACCTCATGGCTCCATGGGATCAAGAGTTCGATTCTTGAATGTGTGTGCAAAAAAAAAAAACACTCATCATTTCAATTTTTTACCACACTAACACGCGACTAAAACCTAGTAGTTAAGATAAATTTGTTTTGCACGCCTCCTCATTTTGGCGCGTGAAGTTTTTAATCATCACCAGTGCATTCGAAATTTATCGATATGTCCATTTTTATGGGGTTCATGTTGTTGTTCAAGTTCAACTATACTTGATTATGTCTTTGGATAGTTCACTTAGCACCTTGATGACTAGTCGTTGACTAGGCAACACTTTGATAAACATGCTTGTGTGTAATAAAATAACGGGATTGATTTGAGAAAATTACAAAAAGAAGAAAAATAAAATAAATTAATTAATGCATCCACCACCAAAATGACTGACAGGTCACTTTGAGTTTAGGCCATACAGTGTTATAATTCAAAGTTTAAATAGAGAAGGTAAATTTGATAGATGTGGACCCTACTTACTATCAAATTAGATCCAAATAATTTACTCTTATCCAAACACTAAACACATTAATGTTTGCAGGTGTTCAACAAGAAAATTCAAGCTAAGATGTTCATTGAAATCTAATACAGTATCTCCTCTATAAAGTCACTTCTGTGACCTACTTACTTTCAGCCCTTCAATTAACTCCTAAAATTTTGAAATATTAAATCTATTCAGCCAAATAAAGAATCTCTCTCACATATTACTTGTAAATCCCAACGGAACATACAATCCCTTAGCTGACTGAAGCTGTAAACCCAAAACATACTCTTTTGAGTATTATTTTTAAACATCAAAACAAGAAGAATGTAACTTGGTACTCTTGTACATATGGTAAGAGGGGGCAACTTTATAATTGCAACACTCTTTTTCTTCTAATAATAAATAAATAAAAACTTATATTGCTAATTCTTCAGCTCCAATATTTCCCAGAAAGATTATGGGAATGACGTCGCTCTAGATATTTTAGTTCAGTACAGTACAATGTAAACCCATAAAAAGGCTGGATTACGTTGATTATTACAAGTTACAACAACTTGAATGAAAGTTAATATACAGAAAGATCTCCTATTTTTGGTCAGTCTCTGAAAATTTAGAGATCAACCTACAAATCTATGTGATGCACAATAGAAACCATGTGTGCTTCTAGCCTTCCCTAACATATTTATGGAACTCTGGAACCAAAACCCCAAAAACAAGATAGCCAAAAGCATACCTGAAACAGTCATGTCAATTGAGTTAAGAATATAACTTTCAAAAGATGGGAGCAGTCAAGTTCTCTAGCCACCAACCGCAACCAGAATTTTTTTCTTACTTACTGGTTCCTCATGCAACACCACAATATCTCTCAGCTTTTCAAACAACTCCTCCAGCTTATTCACACCGAACCTTTGATAGTCTAGCGGTCTCTTGTACCGTTGCTGATATATTGACTCAAAGCAACCAAGAAAAATTCGACAAGAATAACTCACTAAAATCTCTTGAAGCTCACACTTGAACTGCTTGAGGCCTTGATCAGTAATTCCAGATTGATTTGCCATACCCAAATTAATATTATCTCCACCCCTCTTCTCGTCATGTTCATCAACAACAACCCTTTCATCATCTGAGAATTCATCCGAAGATCCCATGCCAGTGATAACATCAATGCTCTCTTCTTGAGTCCCCTTACCCTTTTTATCATTCTTTGCCAGATCTGATGGAGGACCACTTGGTCCAGCTCTCAAACCACGTAGGTAGACTAACTTCCTCTGGCCTTTCCCATCTACGCAGATCTTGTCAGCCATCTTCTTGAAAAGATTCATAAGTTTGAATGACCCATACTCAGAAACATAAAGAGGCCTCCCATATATTTTCTGGTACTCAGCAGGAACACGAATAAGGGGCATACAACCCCCAGACAGTTCAAGTAGCTTCACTAACTGGCCCTTCAAACCTTTCAGATCTCCAGGCTGTACCCACATCACATCGTTCTGCTCATAAGCAGCAACAGGTCCTGCTGAAACTTCATTCAGACCAGATGAAAGACTGTGTGATCTCAAAGTTGTTGGAAAATAAGGCCCAGAGATTGATGTGCTATTGTATTCTGATAGAGGCTGTGCCATAACTGAGAAATCCTTCAAGTTATATTGGCTCTGTGAGATCCCTCTATATACTATAGCTTCTTCTTCATTTTGACCATCTGGGTTGTCACTGATCTGGCATCCCATCAGAAACCCAGAAAAATCAGCTGGACCTCCACGGGGAGGAATTAATGCTTTAGCCGGGGGAACAAAGCCTTCCCCACGAACCACACTAGGCCAGTCCCAAACAAACCTACCTGCATTACTCAGTGCAGATGATACACCCACGCCAGAAGGAATGACAAGAATCACAGTATATCCACGTTGACCGAGAATGTGAAGTGCTGGAGCAAAATCAACGTCCCCTGATATCAGCATGATGGAAGATGGTGGACGGTTGTCCAGGGCAAAAAGGAACATGTCAACCAAGATAGCCTTATCAGCAGCATCCTTTCTCCCATTAGGTACATCTATGAGCTTGACACCAGTCCTCTGGCAGCTCTCTCTTAGTCGTCTAGGAAAGGCATTAAAATCCCCATATGCAGAAAACATTGTCACAGCTCCCTGAATTATAGGATGGACCCGCAATGCCATTCTGATGTTACCAGCAACATCTTCTGGGCGAACATCACTTGGAATAGGGCAGTTCTCAATGTCCCAAAGAATAGCAACAGGACCATCCATGGAGTTCTGGAGTTGGGAAGGTGGTTGAGGCAAGTTTGTGTTAGAAATTGCCACATGTGCTTGTGTTGAGGATTCAGGAGACAATATTAAAGCTGGCGTATTTGGATTAGCCATAATTGTCTATCGAAAGTTCAAAGGTCCTGGCAGGCTGTCAAAAGAAAGAATTATGAGAAGCAATGCAACAATTTGCTTCAAACTATAGAAATTAGAACCCACACCCATAAATTTAAATTTAACATAATTACAATACAGCTAAAATAAAAAGAAAAATTACAAATAAACTCATAGCTTTACCCACGTGAAATAGAAGTCCAAGGGTAACATCAGCCAATTATATATGCTATATAGCATAACAAGATAAGGAAGAGTTCAGATGTTGTGGGTATTATTGACATACAGTTTACGTAGGAAAAAGCTAGTTTGGATAGAAACAAAACAAAACCTGCTTACCTACTTGATAAATTCATTTTGTCCTAATCCTCACTACATAAAATGAAAGAATTATATTCTCAAGTAACTTTTTTCAACAAAAACAACATATACTAAAACTGATACCCACCTAGCGCAGACAGAAAAATGGAATCCAGAAGAAAGATTGAATTCACAGCTTCCAATATGCGTAAATATGGAAAGATTACATTAATAACGAACTTCGCTTATTTCATATGCATGTTTTGATTTGCAGAGGGGAGGAGGGAGTTCCTACAAAATGAAGATTACAAAAGGAAATAAAACATAGTTGTAAGTTCCAATTGTACAAGAAATAATAAGCTGAATCTAGTGAAATTGAGCATAAGTAGAAAGTGACTTGTTTTATCTATCACTTTCTATAGCTAACAAAAGCCAGACATATAGCTAATAAGTGAGCATCTTACTAAGGAATAACTCTAGCTGAAAGAGTGAAGACTTCCTAGAAATCTGTCACAAATCTATAAGTATCTGAATGCCGCGTCCCAGCTCTAGAAAATGCATTAGATAGCAACAAACTTAAAGCTATAGCTTGGTTAACATTGAACACCAAACCTGTAGATTAAATAGGTAATTTTAGAACCAAATGTCAAGTGGGATCTCTCAATTTAAATTTCTAAAAGGATGCAGCATGATTCAACTTTCATCCAAAAACATGAGTAAAAAGTAACTGCAACCAAACGAACTAGACGCCGAGTTGACAATTCCAATGTATCAGACAAGGACTACGGTCGACAATGCCAATATAAGTGACAAGGATCAGCCTCGACATTTAATAGAAAGAAAGCAATCAACTTCAATCAGTTCAATCATAGTTTACATTTTGCAATTTTTAAACATTCATGTAATCAAACAAGATGCATAACTTATAATTTAGGTCACAAGTAAGTTCAAGTACCCAAAATCTTAATTATATGATTAAAAGAAAAATTAATAAAGAACAGGAAGAAAAAAAACTGCAATCTTAATTATAATCCCCCAAGACATATAATACAACTATAGAATTGAAAACCGAAAACAAAACCAACATAACAAGAATTAATTAAATGGTTAAAGAAAAGAATAGGAAAAAACATATATGTTATCATATTAAGCTCCAACAGGGCTTATACTACCGTCCTACACCTCTAAAGTTCAGATTAGTTTCAACTACAATTGAATTTAGACTACTTATGATTGTTCAATTTTTGAATAATCAGCAATTACAAAAATACAAAAACGAGCTACCCAATAAAAACGTAGTTTCTTACGATTAACTTGCACAACAATCAACCGCAAAGATCTGTTGCTTCCATCACAAAATAAGATCGCAATATCAATGACTTTGATATATATATATATATATATATATATATATATATATATATATATAATATATATACACATATACATAAAGATATATATAGAGAGAGAGATCGAACCTGGCGAAAGTAGATAGCTTTTGTTCTAACCCAACCCGGTAACGGGGAGGAGTTTCAAGTCGTCGGTAGTTCCAGTTCCAATACGAGGCTAGCCTCAAAACACACAGTTTTACAGGATTTACACTATGTTATTGTGTTTTTAAGGAAAAGGGAAAAATATGGGGGAAAAACATAAAATGAAATGTTTGTTTTTTTGGGGGGTGGGCGTGGGGGTGGAGTGGCGTACTATCAAGTTTTTTTGTTGTTTGTGATTTTGGAAAAAAAAAATAAAATGTTTATGTTCACGTAATATTAAAAGTAAATATTTTTTTTTCTTTTTCTTTTGGTGTTGTGAGTTTTAAAATGGATAAAAAAGAAAAGAAATGAACGGAAAATTTAAGTTTTTTAATAAACGAAAAAAGAAAAAATGGATATAAAACTCTACATTTTTTTTTTTTTAAAGTTTTTTCGTCCAAATCTACCTAACCGATTTGGATAGAAAAAAAAATTGAAATAAATAATATTTTATAATTCTATATTATTCTCAACTTTTAATATAATAAATTTTAAATTACAACTCATGTCCTCAATTTTAAATTTTCTATTCTTTTCTTTTCTGTTCAAAACTCAGAAATAGAGTGGAATATAGTGTAGGACGAATAATAAAATTTTGGATAATTTCAGAAATATGGAAATTTTATATAATTAATTTTATTTTCGCTCTATCCTCTACATTAATTTAATCTTGGACGAAAAGAGGTTAGAAAGAAGAAAACTACAGTTATATCTATTTCTTTTTGTGCATTAAAAGCTCATTCTATTGTTCCATTTAATTTCCCTTATTTTGATTGCGTGCAACAAAAATATGGTTAATGCATAAAGAAAAATATTTAAGTTATACTGTTTTAAAATATTTTTAATATAATAAAAAAGATGTATTACTATCCCCCCTCCTAAAAGAAATTACGAAATGTTATGTCTCAATATATTATAGATAGATTATCAAAATATTCATAAAATAAATTAAACAAAAAATTATACTACTACCTTAGCATGAGGAGGCTTTATTATACCAAGGCTCTCAACTTATGTTTAATTTATATGATATTTTTTATTTGAAAAAGATTAAAGGGAAAAAAAAACTTTAAACTCGAGGGATAAAATAAGAAGATCCTTAAACATCGAGGATGAAAGTAAAAAAAAAACAGTTGAAAATTGTAATCTTTTTTCCAACTGAAATACAAAACCACTGAATGACAACAATTCTTTCAATATTTCAACACAGCGCTGTTTACATATGAAATGCATCAACCACGAAGACATAATATCCAGTCTGTCTACATTCAGTGTAGAGACAGAGTTTAGTCTCATAATTAAGATAATATCAAAGAATAAGAAAACAAATGAGTCTGAACACATAAAACTTTACAAACCAGTTGAAACTGAACAACTGAAAAATCATGCCACAGAATTCAACTGTATTTGATCTACTACCCTCTATGTTTTTAACTAGGAAGCCATGACCCTCTCTATAGCTGCTACATAGAACTCCTTTGGCATGGTACCAACCACAGATTCACGTTTCTCTCCGTTCTTGAATAGCAAAACCACCGGCACAGCCTTAATGTCATAGTCATCGGCAATATGCAACTCATTGTCTGCATGGAGCATGAAGCAATTTATTCTTCCAGCATACTCTGTCGCAATCTCATCAATCACCCGGTGGACCATCGTGCAGGGACCGCACCAACTAGCGTAGAATTCGACCAGTACTGGTACTTCACTGTTTAAAACCAATTTCTCCCACGACTTTCCAGTGACCACTGCAGCAACAAATACAAATGTCATTCAGTGATTCAGATTTTAAAGTAATTCAAGTAAAGCTCAATACACAACCAGTCAGGTTCAGGCTATCAGTCAACGCATTCAAATTGCTAATTCGCAGGAAACTCCAAAAGTGTCGAATATCCATTTCTCTCTTATATAAATGATTCATCTCTGAGAAAGTAGCTAAATGTCTAGACTTCTATGGTCGCTCTATATTCTTTTGTAAGATCTAAGTTCTTGACAACCACGAAAACAGCTAGGCACTAAATTAGATAAAACGAGTGGAATATTCCACTACCTAATTTGCCTCACAACAACAATAGTTATGTCAAATCTAAAATGGAGTAGCTAAATGGAAATGTAACTATCTTTTGCATTCAAGAACTATTAATACAGCCCAGAGAGTAAAACCTATGTTTTACCTCCAAAAGCACGGGAAGAGAAGGTACAATATAAAGGTAATTAAGATATTACAGGCATTGTTTCGGGAAAAAAAGATATTACAGGTATATTGAAAAAAACGTGAAAGCAATTAAACAACTTAGTATGTTAAATTAACAAAAACAAAGTGACATTAATTGTGAACTTTAGAGAGTAATCCCAATAAACAATCTGGAGACTACATGCTGAGAGATTCAGTGCTCACAATTTTCACTATGGAAACCTTCTAGGCAACTATTATGATATGTACAATGCAGGGTGAGGCTTGCAATAGGCAGAAAACAAATAACTACTGCAAGGTGAAAAGAGGTAGATAGTCAAATAGCCATTTTTGAAATGTTATCATGCATAATACTTGGTCATTAATTATAAACACTTAATGGTAATCTACATAAACTTAGTCACGGATGCATGTGTAGTTTAATGGTTAATTTGTTACAGAATATTAATATTGCATTAAGTTGTGATGTGCATACAGGGTAGTGAGACTCAGTTGAGTTCTATATTTGCAAGTATTTATACGATAAATTGAGAATGTTCACCTTCCGATTTTTCTCCTCAATCAGTTGGAAGAGAAGTTATATCAACCAAACAAAAGGGCAAAGTGTATGATCCTAAATAAGGCAACTAGAACCAGGAAATGATTTTTTCCAAAAAAAAAAAAACAACTATTATATTATAAACTTTTCTTTTTAGTATACAACCATTATGATACTAAACGTCCTGACCAATAAAAACCAGAAAGTAATTCAGTTCTTGAGCCTAAAGTTCTAAGCTAACGATTTCTTCAGGTTTATGTATCTTGTTTGAGTTCTTCCTTATGTGACATCAAAAAAACTAGTGCTACAAAGGTAAAGCAGATGTTGGAAGCCAAAGATGATGAACCAAAAGTTCAATAAAATCCAACTAAAGAACCTCATTAACCAATCATATTCAAGAAGTTTCTCTTCATCACAAAACAGTGAAACACACTAATATATGATTTGCTCACATAACAGCTAAAAGAAAATGTCATTCACCGCTAGGCTAACTTCACTAGGTCCCCTTACCCATGGGGACCCAGCTGCACCCCATGCACGGAGAGACCTGTTGGAAACCGTAATATCACTATAAAATTCTTAACACGAACAACCAAAAGACCTCTTTCTATGAGAGTCAAAAACCAAAAGAATTGCCTAAGGGAATTTTTTCAAAACCACAAAAATAAATGATAAATGAAGCTCTTGACTCACAACTTCACTTTATATACGAAAAAAGCCCTCACATCAACAAGAAAAATTTAAAGAATTTAAAAGAACCATCCCTTGACTGCACTTGCACCTTGTTAGAAGCGGCTTCTAATACCTTTGTGGCTACGTAATATGGGTTTATATTCATATATAATTGCGATACAACAACGCTATCCTTTTGTGATCTATATTCAAGCAAGTTGTGGAGAGATGTCAATCAAATCTCTCTCTCTCTCTCTCTCTCTCTATATATATATATATATATATATATATATATATATATATATATATATAATAGACTCCACGGCACGCTTACGTGAGTTGGTCGTCGCCCGGTTATTTTCTAGCAAAGTTGTAGGACTTGTGTCAATATATATCTCTATTGCTCTCCCTTTCATATACTCCCTCCAGACATATAAGAATAATTATAATTTTCCAAACTTATGGCATGATAGTATTTAATCAACTAATAATAAAAATAATGGCATATTATCAACATTTTGCTACTTTATAGTAATCTCTAATTTTGGAATATATTAAAAAGAAAAATGTATTATCTCTAATTTTGGAATGGAGGGTTATATTTAAGCACGAGAGTTGGTATGTGTTAATCTAACCTTGAGGGAATTAGGGGAATCTCTCTTTTTATGTGAAGTTATAAATACTTGTAAGTATTAGTTAATGCAGATCTAAATATACTTTTCAGTTTGAGAGTAATCCACCAATTCAAGCATGTACTTATGAGTTCAATAACTTCCCACCCATTTCAGAAATAACATAATACAAACTTAAATTATAAAAACAAACAAATAAATAAAAACATCAGAATAACAAATACAAAGACTCATATATCAAGTGCAGGGCTAACTGACCTTTAGGGCCACGCAAAGAGAAGACCTGGAAACGGGAAGGCGAATTAGGAGCCCTAATGCCCAATTTGGGTTGAGAATAAGAGACTCCCAAGTAATTCAGAGGGTGAGAATAATAAGAAGAACTGGGCAATAGAGAGATTGTACGACCATAGCCAAGGGAAAGAGGCGGCGATGAGAGAGAAAAAGTTGGATTTGATTGAATATTATATGCACGATAAGAAGCAGCAGCCATTGTTGTAGATCAAAAGAAACCCAGTGCAATCAAGAAGACGATATAGATCTAATCAAAATGAGATGAGAGAGAGTGTTTGAGAACAATTTAACCCCAAAAAATGGAGAACAAGAAATTATAAATTACTTGTGGATTTAAAACACGTTTCTTAGAATTTTGGATGGCGACAACCAAGAAGTGGCAAATTTTAAACACGTGCTTCTCAGATTTTAGTTTTGCTATCTTCTAAACAATAAGAGGAGAGGGAGAAAAAAAAAACTATTTTTTTTTTTAAAATTGTGTAACAATTATACTTTAAAAAAATATTGCACTTTTTAAGTTAAAGTTATAATTTTTTGAGTTTGTTTATAAATAGGTAAAATTCAAAAACACTTTCTATTTAATTTTCTGTTTTTTATTTGATATACAACGACTATGTGTGACAAGTAAGAACTAATTTAAATAAATTCAAAAAAAAAGAGAAAAGAATAAAAACCAACACAACTTTTAGGCTGAATTTTTAACATATGAAAGCTGAACAAGGTAAGTTCATCATATTCAACTTAGTACTCTACAAGAAGCTAAAAGGGGAAAGTAAAGAAAAACATCAACATACAAAGATAGATCCGGTTAACATGAAGTTATTTTTTTGATAAGTTGATCAATTGGTCAATAAAATATTGACACACATACAACCTCGCCTGCGTGTCAAACCAACTACCCCAAAATAAACTTCATACTAACCACTTCCTACAAAGATGATTTCTGGTATCATGCTTAACCATGGATTCCATACCAATAAAACTAGTTTCAGAATGTCAAAACACATTTGCTCAAAGGTATTTTTTTCTTCCCCATTTCTGGATATCATTCAACGCATACTGTATTGTATTCTGGACTCGTCACTACTCTCTACAAGTTAATTTCCATTGCAGAATTTGAAGCAAGACAATATGGATCATTTAGCATCACGGAATATGCAGAGGATTTAGTGTTGTTGTATTACATTCTGAACACGCCAAATTTTGTAGGCTCTGGGGCACGATTACTGGAAGCATATATGCATAGGCCTATAATTTTCCGAGTGTCAGCCGGATCAATGATGCCATCATCCCAAAGTCTTGCTGTGGAGTAATAGGCATTACTCTCTCGATCATATGCCTCCACAACTTTGGCTTTGAAAGTTTCCTCCTCTTCATTTGTCCACTATAAAGCATGCACACGTGTAAGTCAACACAGGCAGAGCATGATGTTCAAACTCGAGAAATGATCACTATGTTCTCGGGCTGAAATGATATGATGCGTTGTTTAGAATAAAAATTGAAGCTGGAGGAGCAAAATATCACCTGAATACCCCTTTTCTCCTTGTTGCTCCGTTCTACTTGAGTTAACACGCCAGCAGCCTAAAAAGGGAAGACAAATCAAGTAAATTTTCTTTATGAAGCATGAAATCAAAAAATTTGGATTTTGAACCAAATGTTGACACGGCCACCTTTCTCTATCGACTTCTTTTCTTGGAATGAACGAACAATACGCTAAATGTTCAAATGTGTGCATTAGTAGAGTAAAAATATTACATTTTTGCATGCTAGTTTCTATTCTATCCTTTTTTCATTGGACAGAGAAAGAAGAAGAAAAGAACATTTTCCACGATTATATAAGAATATATTTTAAACGCAGCTTAAAATTATCTTTTTAATTAGGTATAACGGAAGTTACAGAACCATATCCTAACTGGGAATGCTAACAACGAATTGCTTGGCTTTTTTTCTTTTACCATATCTTGCTTATAGATGATAGACCTAAGAAAACTATAGCATACCACATACAAATACAAGTTTATTGAAATTGAAATATAATTATTATGCTCATACAAAAGATAAGTGACTTGACCAGGTAATCAAGCCCGTAACATAAAATGCCAAGAACTGCGTATATATGCGATCTTCATGTTTTTCAAAGTTGAAGCAATCATGCAAATGAAAAGGTTAAACTTAAGAAATGTTGAATGTTTGCAAACAAGGAATAGGCAAAAGACGATATTTCAATTAAAACACTGATTGGAAGATTGTGTTACTAACATATGCATGGTTGCAATTATTTTAGGGTTTTTATTTGTAATCAATTAAACATAGGAACTTATGGTTATATTCATAATTTTTGTGGTGTGATCATATAGTAGAACTACAGTTAGTGTAACAGCATGTAATAATTTTTAATCTTTTATTCTTATGGAGGTAATTTGGGTGTCCGGCTTTTTGTGCCTGCATGCATTACAACCCTTGGAAGGTTGAAGGGTTTCTCCTTATTCTTTTCCTGATTTGCACGACTTAGAAATGCCAAAATAATATTAAAATTCTCAGACATGTTATATGAAATAACTTATTAGGTTAAGCAAAGACCTGAGTACCCCCCATTACAGATATTTTGGCATTTGGCCAAAAGAACATGAAGTCGGGACTATATGCACGCCCACACATTGCATAGTTTCCAGCGCCAAAGCTTCCACCAACTACCACCGTAATTTTGGGAACCTGTCAGTAACATTATTTAAAAAGGAGGGGATTAATCATATATGTTCTTTCTTCTTTTTGTAAATTGAATTATCATCGAGGGACAAATTAAACAAATCAAAGGAGGGGATTAAATAGTCCACTCAGTAACTATTCATGAATGGCTATTCTGCCGTCTAATAAGAATTCTTCTTTTTACAACTTGAATTATAATCAAGGGACAACATAAATAAATCAACAATAACTAACGACAGAAATCACAAAATAACAGTAAATTCACTAACTTCAAGAATTTATGTGCTGTATAAACTAGGTAATAAAAAATCCATCTCAAGTAGGAAAGGATGGTAAGAGTAACATCTTCATATTAAAAATGGAGAATGAACATGTTGGCTAACTGAAGCATACTACTAATGAATAAGATAGTAAAACATCAAATGGAAGAAACCTACCTTTGCACAAGAAACAGCCATCACCATTTTCGCGCCAGCTTTAGCTATACCACCTGCCTCGGATTTTGAGCCAACCTACCACATGAATAAGTTTGCTCTTTATTTTTTAACAAAGAAAATAAGCTGAGGTTCTTAGAAAATGAAATACTTGGAGAAAAAAAAATAGAAAAAGAAGTTGTCAAAACTTATTCTAATGTTTCAGTGCATAGCTGAGAAACATAGTCATAAAGCCCCTAAGCTTTCCATATATAACAGACATGAAACTGAAAGATTAGATCTTTACAGTTCATATATATATATATAGATATATAGATATACAGATATATATATATCTATGACATATATGTTTGAACAATTCCTTTTTTTAAGATAACAAAGTGTTCCGATTTCTCTCTTTCACTGACATAACATGCTAAAATTGTATAGATTGGAGGCTTAAGGTGCGATTCAAAGAACCCAGTTATATTATTCTATACCAGTTTAGTCAGTTCATTTTCTAAATTCCTTTTTGTTACTTCGGACTAGTTACCAGAAGGTCTATGAAAATCAGGAATGAGGGCAAAAACCTAATCAAGAGACGGAATTCAAAGATATTTTTGTCAATGAGACATGAGAGGTCACTAGAAATCGAACTAAAACCTTAAAAGAAACTTGTGGGAAACTTTAAGGGCCCTCATCTTAATAAAT
Organism: Panax quinquefolius; assembly: GCA_020205615.1. Taxonomy (NCBI): domain Eukaryota; kingdom Viridiplantae; phylum Streptophyta; class Magnoliopsida; order Apiales; family Araliaceae; genus Panax; species Panax quinquefolius. Next base: position 120,238,258 of record CM035158.1, read on the forward strand.
ACAATAGAAAGCAGCAGTTGTTTGCATCAATCTAGTTAAAAATGTAAATACAACAGGGAGTGCAAATGTAAATGGCTATAGAGGTGTAAGTTTTTAGAATAATTATTAATATCACGACTCAAATAGAAATAGTTCCCTTGAAATTTAATGTATTTCATACATAACTTTACATTTGCTCTTCTTTATATTGGAAATGAAAACTCATACTAGTTGATGCATATAGATGAATAGTTACTTATCTTATTTTCCTAAACAAAGAAAGAAGCTAATTCAAACTAATTTCTTACAAGTTTTCCAATATCTACCATGTGTTTTTGAGAGGTTCCTATAAGTTTTCTGGAATTTCTGCATTATATTCACTTTTTTTTTGTGCTAAAGTTTCAGAGGTTCCAGATTCCACAACTCAAACCAAATTTTCAAGCAAATAGACTTCAGATTAAGATAAGCCTCAGCAACTATGATCCATATATGCAGCATAGAGTGAATAATTCACTCATCTGATCATTAAAGAAATAATTCCCAACTAAGTATACCTCTGGCTCCTAATCTGGAGAGTAGATATATCAACAGGAGGGTTGTGATTCTATTAGATCAACTTATTTGCCTCATGTTAGAAGTCACAGAAAATAAAAGTAATGGGGAGATTCACCAAAACATTAAAGAACGAAGTTGGATTGCATACCATAAATCCTGTAATGTTTTGTAGAAAGACCAAGGGAATGTTACGCTGAGTACACAACTGAATGAAGTGGGCCCCTTTTAGAGCAGATTCATTGAATAATATTCCATTGTTTCCAAGGATTCCCACAGGCTGACCATGAATTTTAGCAAAGCCTGTGACAAGGGTCTGCAAAGGTGCAACAAAACTATGAGTTTAGGTACAGGGAAGAAGATAAAAAAAACAAGAGTGAGTCTCTACTTCATCTGATATTTATTCTAGTATCTGACACACAAAATATGTGGAAAGGTTCATAAGATTATATTGCCCTCACAGTGCCATACAATTTCTTGAATTCATCAAATTCACTCCCATCAACTAAACGAGCAATAATAGATCGGATGTCAAAAGACTGTTTGAGATCTGTTGGTGCAATGGAACGAAGTTCTTTCACATCATACAGTGGCTCTTTGTAATCCGGAATGTTATGTTGTAATCCTTCTTTTGTCCCATGATTTGCAGCCATGTGCAAGTTCTTAATGATATTCCTACCTATTGCAAGTGCATGCAGTTCATCTGCAAAATATACAAAAATATTACACATCCTCCCTATCAGGCGAACATATAAATCTGCATCCTTGTTCGTTACATTTTCCTTCAAAAGCCAAAATGGCACTTCCCAATCATATGGCCAACTTCTAGCTTCTCTTCACATCCATATAAAAATTAGCAATACAAGTTTTTAACATCTTTATTTTTTTTCCTTTTTGTGTTGGAGAACGATGAGATCCATAGCATTAAATTTCTTCAACAATCTTTATGTATGTATAGAACTTGATAAATGAATGTTGTCATGAGAACTATACTGACATGAATAATGGAAAAAAGTAAGTAATCAACCTTCTTCTTCCTAAATAATAAATGTAATTGCTGATTAACTCATTGCATTCTAATGATTTGATTCCAACATAGCTTGCAAAAGGGAAAATGCAGTGCACTGAGAAGATCATCATCACTTCCAAAACCCATAAGATTAGAGAACACATAAAAGCTCAAGGGATTACCTTGGGCAAAATGATCTGCGACACCTGATGTCTTGCAGTGCACAGTGGCACCTCCTAAATCTTCTGCAGAAATTTCCTCTCCGGTAGCAGCCTGCCAAATAATCACTTTGAATTGTAACTTATGGGCTATGTCCACGCTTTTAAATGCATGTGAAGAAATGCAGATGCCTACGGCCGGCCATGCACAAACCATCACATAAAACATAGATACATCTTAATATTTTGTTCATGTATAATACTGCTGACTCCATACTAAAAACTAATATAACAAGATTTGAGTAGAATAGATATTGGGTCTACTGGATGAGGTGTTTTGGAAAACCAGAAACTCCTGAACTAACCTTCACGAGTGGAGGTCCAGCAAGGAAGATAGTACCATTTCCTTTGACCATCACACTTTCATCAGCCATCGCAGGTATATAAGCCCCACCAGCCGTGCAAGAGCCCAAAACCAATGCAATTTGGGGAATACCTTCCGAAGACATTATAGCTTGATTGTAGAAAATTCTTCCAAAATTATCCTTGTCAGGAAAAACCTCAGCCTGCTTTGGAAGGAAAGCACCTCCACTATCGACAAGATATACACATGGCAGTTTGCATTGAGCTGCAATCTCTTGTGCCCTAAGATGTTTCTTAACGGTTATGGGGTAGTAAGTTCCACCCTTAACAGTGGGGTCATTTGCACTTGAACATACAAAGCTTCCCATGAACTGCACCTATTCCAGTAACAATCCCACCAGATGGTAATGGTTCTTTGTAAAGTTCATACCCTGCAAGCTTAATTTACAAAACACAAAATCAGGTACATACACAAAAATGAGATAAATCAAACTATCAAAATTTATATGAGGTCCAATTAAATGATAAGGAAATTTTATATCAATAGCTAGCAAATAATAATGTTTCTCAGCTAGTGCTGTCATTTGCATTTCTGTGTGTATTCGAGCAACGCTCTAATGCTGTATGCTAAAATTAATGAATGAGTTCTGAAACGGTGCAAGGAATATTTTCCTGTAATCCTAAGTTCCTAACTGACCTAGTGTGATCGTTAATGAGCCAAATATCTCTTTTAAGAACTTTAGGAAGCACATTAATTTATTATATAAAATTACAAAACCAGAGAATTAGTTCATCCAAAACATTTCCAAGTAAAAGGGTCCTGAATCCTATTTAATCTGGTGTAATCCTCTTGTAAAGGAAAATTGAATTCAGTAGGCCAAACATAGACCAATTTAACGTCTATACAATCTTGAAAATGTCAGGCTCTTACAATTGCTTATTGCTACAAACAGGTATTGGAGAGCCAGCCGCTATCCAATAACTATAATTTAACATCACTTTTGTACTAATGCATATTATTCCAACTTAACCTAGAAATGTATACATGTTCAAACTCAAAATCAAATCTTTGAATTAGAATACTCAACCAGTAATCACTTACTGGGGCAAACCCTGAAGTATTCCAATATTGTAGCCACCAGTTGTCATAACCAAATGGGTTTCCACTAATGGACCATTACATACAACTTCAGGTTAGCATTATTACCTTTTCTGTTCTTTTCTTTCCCAATCAAAAAATGAACGCAAATATTCATCTTCCTTTTTTTTTTCATTAATGATGGCATAGTGTTGGGATTCATTTAAACCACTTGCTTCCAATTTGCTTCAATCAAAATATGACTTTTAGGTAAACCTAAATAAAGTCATTTGGGAAAGGGTGGAAAACTGAAAAACTTTAAATAAAGTAAAATGAAGTAGTTAAAATGTAGAGAACCTGAGAAAGCTCAAGGAAGGAAGAACCAGGGTCAAGAAGGCGATCAATTCTCTCTCTAGGTAGAAGCTTATTCCTACTTCTGTTTCTCTTTACAGCTTCAGCTCCTCCTCCCTCCATTATCTTTTTCCCAAAAGAGACACAATCCATTAACACCCACAAAATGTAAATAGACATATATATATATATATATATATATATATATATATAGAGAGAGAGAGAGAGAGAGAGGAGAGTATGATTATATATACCTTATTGATGTGAGACTGAAGTTGGGAAATAAGAGCCTCCATGATCTTAGAGTTGCGAGAAAATGCTTCAGATTCTCGGTCGATTCCTTCAGGAAGAACCCCAAAACAAAATTCTCTTTTTCTTTGAAGAATATAGGATGAGGACATTGTAATTGGGCTGCTGTTCCGCCATGAAATTGAGCCTCTTCTTACCAATACACCTAACATCTCCTTGCTAAACACTCCTTCCTCTCCTCTATATATATATATATATATATATATATATATATAATATTCCTTTTCAATTATCTTGTTCCTATCATCCTATGAACTTTAGTAATAGGTATTTAGTCTGGTGAGCTTGTCTGGAATACATATGGCTAAGCAGAAGAAGATAGGAGCCGAGTACGATCTGAGGTGGCAAACAAGGGAGTATTACCAGTATCCCCTTCTTCTTTCTAAGGCCTGTTTGGTATTCTTTTTTTATTTGACACCATGTTTTCTGAGTTTTTTGGATGGAAAATTCAAATTAATATCGAAAGGAATATATAAAAAAAGAGGTTTAACTTTTACATTGGAGTTATCAATTTATTCTTATATTAATTTTGTTATAAAATAAAGTTTTTTATAAAATTTATTCATTTTTAGTGAAAATTTTGGCAAGCAAGAAAACGTTAAAAACTTTTTTTATATTTTTTTTTTAAGTATTAAGGTAATAAAATATTTAAAATTTCAATCAATATTCTATTCTTTGATCAAACCCCAAAATAAATTTCATTGTCATTTTATATCATCGTGTAAACTTACAATTTGTATAAGGTGACATTTTATTTCTCGTCATTCTCTTTCAAATATATTTTTGTCAAAATTTATAAACAAAATGCTACTGATATCTTCTTGAATTTTTTATTATCGATTTTTTTAAAAAAACGTTCAAAAGTACATTTATATATATAAAAGACTTATTTTAAACTCAAAAACATAGTGTTCAAATCAAACACTAATAAAAAAAATTATAAACAAAATCCTACTATTCATATTTTTCTTGTTTTTGTTTGTGGACATCAGTATTTATAGAATTTTCTACCCAAAAATTGACAAATAAACTTGTTAAGATTTCCAAGAATAGACTATTCAAATAGTCCACGAGGAATAACCCTCCATTCAACCGTTGACTTCTCTTTCTTTCCACCATTTTTCCTGGGAAGAAAAACAACAGAAAGATAATTTTTTTTTACTGTTTTATGACTATGATCCCAAATCAAAGTGCCGAAAACAATCCTAAAAAGAAGAAATGGTCCAATTTGATGCCTTTATTTGTAGCCCTAGTTGTTATAGCAGAAATAGCTTTTCTGGGTCGACTCGACATTGCCTATAAGGCCTCCCTGATCAACTCATGGGCCGAATCGTTCTACCAGTTCACCACCTTGCCCTGGTCCTCTTCCATATTAACGTCTGATGATGACGAGGCTATCTGGTCGGGTGAGATTGGGGATATTGGGCGGAGCTCAGAACCCGATAAATGTGAGGAATGGCTGGAGAGAGAAGACTGTGGTTTATTCTAGGGATTTCACGAAAGAACCCATTTTTATTAACGGGAATAATGAGGTTTGTTCTATTTATAATTACCCATTTTTGTATTTGTTCTAATTTGATTGTAGAATAGATATTTCTGTATTTCTTTAACTGGTTTAATCGCAGAATACCCAACTTGAATTGTAAGTAGTGGTATATGTGAATTGTGATTTTGTGCATCTATATAAACACTTGGATGATTATGCTTATAAAAATATCTATCTTTATTCTATTCTGAATTGTTTTGGCTTTTTTGTTATTATGGTTCAGTGATTAGTAATTATATTGTAATTTGGGAATCTAGTAAAGACATATTCGTGTGGATATTTATGTTTGTAAATGTAGGCTTTTTTAATTTGTGAAGATGGGATAATATTAAATTTGGATGTATGTGAAACTCTTTGTTTAGTTCAATGCTTAAGACTAGTTCAAGCTAACGCTAGTGAAGAGGCGATAACATGGAGAAGGATTATACAAGTTTTTGATCCGGGTAGCACTTGTCCTCATTCTACTACTCAATGTTTCAATTACAAATTATGATAGTGTTTAGATGACTAAAAAATGGATATAAAACTAAAATACACAATGACGTGTATGGTTGGTTTGTGTATGGTTATGGTTGGTTATAATCGTTGGGCCCACTAAGGTATGGTGAAATACCAACTAATTAAAATTTGACATGATCTTTCATATCATTTACTGCCTTCCATGTTGGATATTATCTAAATTGTATATTTCAAGGGAGATAGAAAGAGCCTCATTAATTATATTAATATTTGTGTTTGATATTGAATCTTTACATTAGCTTTTATTCAGAAAATCAAAATTATTTTCAGAAAGTGTGCTTCTGCATGAAACCTTTACCCTTTTCCTGTTGCTAACAATACGTGTTCTCTGTTAAACTTAGAAGTACTGGTCAATGTCATAGTTGCCATTTGAATCTAAACCACAATTGGCCCTATCAAACACCCCACTGAAGGACATCGCCTGTAATGGCATATTCATGCATAAATGAAAAAGTGTAAAGAATGGTAATTTCAGGTAAATCTCGTGTATTAGGAAGCTTATGACGGGTTTGTGGGCTAACAAAGCTCGGAATCAGTCTTTGGTTATATCTTTGAAGCACCGATACGGATACGCGATACAGATACAACACGATCTCAATACGTGATACGACATTTTCTAAAAAAGTAGGATACAATACGTTGGGGATATGTTGAAATTTTATATATATTATATATTTAGATATATATAATAACAAATAAATTATACTCCATCAGTTCCAAATTATAAGACCAATATTGATTTTCTCAAAGTCAATTTCAAACATTTTTGAACTCAGAATTGACATGATTCATTTAAGTTTTGGAAACAATAAATCTTTTAACAAGTAGTAATTTTTAGATAGTTTATGATATTCATAATTATATTGACATAAACTAAATGAATTTATGTCAATTTTGAGTTCAAAAATGTTTGAAATTGACTTTTAAAAAGTCAATAGAAGTCTTAGAATTTGGAATGGATGGAGTATTACATAACTATAAGCAAGTAGTTACTTCAAAGTTCTAGTTCATAGTACCTTGTTATGACATAACCAAAGAACTTAACATTTGGCATCGAATATCATCATTTTCTCCTAGTCCTAAGATTTATTTACTAGAAAGTAGTTAATTTCAAAGTTCTAGTTCATAGTACCTTGTTATGACATATTGGGTTAGAACACGAAAAAAGAACTTAACATTTGGGTGCTCCAAAATGACTTCGTTGCATGTTTAAATCAAATATCATCATTTTCTCCTAGTCCTAAGATTTATTTAATAGAAAGTAGTTAATTTCAAAGTTCTAGTTCATAGTGCCTTGTTATGACATAACCAAAGAACTTAACATTTCGCATCAAATATCATCCTTTCTCTGGGGCTTCTCCCAAAGTTTTTCTCTTTATGTCTATAATTTAAGAAGGCTAAAGAAATTACATTTTCTGGCTTAACCTAGTCCTATGTAGTTTAAAGATTTATTTACTAGCATCGAATTTACCATTTTATAGGTAAAAGAAAGGAGTCAAACATTACATTAAAAATCTAAAATCATCTCCAAGTCATAAGACAGAAAGTGAAGCTAGCTAATAGTAATTAGACAATCCATAACATAGCATCTGAATCCCCTATCGTATCAGGAAGTATTATTGAAGTATCGGGAAGTGTCCATTTGTCCAATACTAAAAAGTTTAAAAATAATAAAGTTGGAGTATCCAAGAGTATCAGCCACATGCCTATTTACTCTTGAAGGCAACACAATTGAAATACAAATTTGTTTGCTTCCTTATGTTTCTTGTTTTTAAAACTATTAGTAATCTTGGTTAGTTTAAAGGCGTAAGTTTGTAAGGTTTTGTCCATTGTGCCATGGATAATCTTCTGAAGTTATTTACAGTCTTTTGTTTAATAAGAATCTTTCTACCACAGGAGTAAGAATGGTAAGATCCTTGGTTTGCCATTATTTAGGGATTTGGACAGAGAGGAATGCATTTATTTTCAGTGAGTGTATCTTTCCTTCTCATTTGTTGTGGTACAGGACTCTTTTCTTGTGCCTTTATGACATTTGCCATGGGTGTTGTTGGGGGAGTTATCTAAAGATTTACGTAGGGCTGGAGGACGGTTTGCATTAGGAATTTGTATATTTTTTACCTCCTATTTTTCAGATGTCTCGTTCTCCTTGTCTTTTGAACATTGTCTTCTTTCCAATAAAATCTTATTATTTTCTCTTTTGAAAAAAGGTAAATTTTGTTGGGTTTCCATTGACATTATTATTTAATCTTTGTTTGAAATTTTATAGGATGTTTTATATATATATATATATATATATGTGGTAAAAATGGAGATACACAGTCGTGTAACTTTTAAAGTTACACGGTCTACGATCGTTTCACTCTACGATCGTAGAGTAGTCCACAGATAGTAGAGTGAATTCACTCTACTATCGTAGAGTAGTCCACGATAGTAGAGTGAATTCAAAAATCGTGGAGTGACTACTCTACGATCGTAACCCGTGTAACTTTAAAAGTTACACGGCTGTGCACCTCCATATTTCCTATATATATATATATATATATATATATATATATATAAAACAAGGATCAAGAATATTCCCCTTAAATAGCATTCCTCCTTAAATAACACTCTTTTATTAAAATTACGTCGTTTTGAAGTCTTTTTTAAAAAACAAGTGGGGTCGTGAGTGGCATTTTTGTAAATAAAAGGAAAGCAAGTGGGACGACTCTCTTTTAAAAGACTCCAAAACGACGTAGTTTTAATAAATGAGTACTATTTAAGGGGAATGCTCTTGATCTTTGCTCTCTCTCTCTCTCTCTCTATATATATATATATATATATATATATATATAATAGTAGAATCTGTTAAGATATGCCTTCGTTATGCAACTTCCTTATTTTGTTTACTGTTTAGAACTCGGTCAATTAATGGTTATTATAGAGTTGAATTTCAGCTGTTAATTGTGGGATATATTTATCTTTTTCAGTAAAGTTACTAACTATTGCATTTTGAGTTTTCGACCACTTTTATGACCACAAATGGGTTATGAATATATTTAAGACATGGAGGAAGATTAATGTTTACTTGTTGTTTTGTTCTTTTTTGTTTATTTTGGAAGCCAAACTTTTGAAGGAGACAACATTATATGCATTAAGGTTCAAGTAGAGTGGTATGCATCTTCAGAATCATCCAAACTAATATCAAAATAAGAATAAAAAGGATTGTTAGGTTGACATGCTTTAGTAAGAGGTTATATACTATTTGCAGAGTTGGTATCACTATCTCTTCCCCCCACCCCACCACCAAAAAAAAAAAAGAAGCCTTTTTTCTTCTCGTTTAATTTGTGTTAATAAGAACTGGTGAACAGACCACAAGTAGACAGACGGTCAAAGTTTGAACTCAGCTTCACTACAATGAAAATTAAGGAGATATAGTTGATGTAATTCTAGAAAATTGACAATAAACAACCTTTCCATCTTCTAATGAACTACTGTGGATTTTAATATTATTTTCGCAGTGAAGAAAGTAGATACTCTGAAGCGCTACAAATTCAGCTTGGCTTTTGAGAATTCCATCGAGGAAGATTATGTCACTGAAAAATACTTTCAGTCCCTTGTTGCTGGTATAAACTTACTGTAGTATTTATCTCATATTGGCTTTCTAATACATTTATTGATTCCAGATGGAAGCTTTTATATTTATTTATTTGAGTTTTTATTTTCTTTGCCCTGGGGTGTACATGGTTTTGACACTACTTTGGATGTATATTTCTTTCTTTCTTGCATTTTTTGACTGTCTAGGTAGTTGCCACTCCTCATTTGGTACATAATACGCTAAATGATAGTCCATATCTTGTAATTACAACACATAATATTTTTATTCTTCAACCCATCTCTTTACAATATCCTGAAAATAATTACAACTAGCTGTTGCAATTAATGACCGCTACCGCTTATGAAGAATTCCTTTGAAAAGTTGTAAAATTCTGGTAATATATCTTTGAAATAGTCCAATCCTGAACTCTTATTGGTGAATGCTAAAAGCACAAGGACAGCTATTATATTTTAACTATTAGTGCTATTTGAGGATTTAGCAAAAAGCCAAAAACGATCCTGCAATTTGCTACTATGGAAGCGGTTTACATACTCATTACAATTTTTGTAGGAACTATTCCCGTGGTAGTGGGTGCTCCAAATATCCAAGATTTTGCTCCTTCACCTGGTGCAGTATTACATATCAAGGAGCTAGAAGACATTGCATCAGTTGCCAAGATGATGAAATACCTTGCCGAGCATCCTGATGCATACAATCAGTCACTTGGGTAAGTATAAGTTTCGCAACTAATTAACAGTTTGTTGATTAATTTTAGTGCACAATCGTAAGCTGTCGTTCCTCTTTAGTTTCTTTTTGCATTGTGTATTTATGTTTGCCTTGAATACATTCTGGACTCCTTATGAATAATTATACCTTATTCATGAACTTTTGGTTGACAATTGCTTGTTATTGTTCAGGTGGAAGTTTGAGGGCCCTTCTGACTCTTTTAAGGCTCTTGTAGACATGGCAGCAGTTCACTCGTCATGCCGTCTGTGCATTTACGTGGCAACAATGATCCGTGAAAAAGAGGAAAAGAGCGTAGGTTTTCCAAAACGCCCTTGCAAGTGTACCAGAGGCTTAGATACTGTATATCATATATATGTGCGTGAAAGAGGGAGGCTTGAAATGGAGTCCATATTCTTAAGGTAATCTCATATCCCCCCGAATATATCTTGATACACAAATGTCAAAGTTAAAAGAATAAAAGAAGAAAATGTAGAAGATATCTGAATGGTATTGTAGTATATTTATGTATGATAAACGCCTATATCTGAACAAACTTATCTAAGCCAAGTACGGGATGTTCAAACTCTTGTTTAGTTAACAAGCCCTAAATTCAAGATCAAGCTCAGCCTGCTTATATATTAAATGAATGAGTTCAAGCCGAACAATGGGCTGTTCATGGATTGCTAAATTCCTTTGCGGCCCTTATTCTGTGACTTTTCACGTCATAGTTAGAGGCTCCATAAATTGACAAGCATAGTGTTTGCTTGCCTAGAAGGCTCTATGACAGTAATGTTTTTCGGTTGTTTCTTTTTGTTAAGTTGTTGGAGTAATGTTTCATATCATTGTACTCTTAGTCTTAGATGTTGATCAAATGAAGATCTTGTTAGCCAAAATACAAATATAAGAGGTTAAATCTTTAAGATTCTGAGTTTCAAGAACCCTCACTCAAGTTTGGGTGAACAGGTCCGGTAATTTAACCCTCAAGGCCTTAGAATCTGCTGTGCTGTTGAAGTTCAATTCTCTTAAACATGTACCTATTTGGAAGGAAGCAAGACCGGAATGCATAAGAGGAACGGGTGAGCTCAAAATGTACAAGATATATCCTCTTGGCTTGACACAGCGACAAGCTTTGTTTACATTCAACTTCAAAGGGGATAATGACTTGAGGAGTCACTTGGAGAACAATCCGTGCTCAAAATTTGAGGCAATATTCGTCTAGGTGGAGTACTAACTTCATCAATCTATACTCGGACTTTTGCAAAGGTAAGCAAGATGGGTGTTTGCCAGGGCTGGTTGTTTTTGCTTCATCCTTGTTGCATATGTTGCTCTTCACATGATTCAGGCTGCTCTAGTGTGCAGGGGTTGAAGCAACAATACGAGATACCGGCTTCGGCTTTATCATGAGAAATGATATTTTCAGCGCAGCGAAATGTAAAACTTTTAATGCATATGGTACAATTATAGCGTGCATCATTTGCACTGGTACGGTAAAATCTGCAATAGAGATATAAGGGTTAGGCATGTTCATTAGCAAATATTGGTAATTATACATAAATTTAGGGTCAGGTCTCATACGTGCCTGAATTTGTTATTGTAATATATTTATTTTCTTTGATTTTCCAATATAATACAATTTTTGATTTTACTGAATTTTAGACATTAGCTTCATGTATGGATATGTCCTTGAGGCCTACTTTTTTGCATATTCTATTCATTTGGTAAATTCGAACTGGAATTTCACTTTTGGATATTGCATAATGTTTAAATTGGGAAGAAGCACTTCTTAAAGTCAAATTTGTCTTCAATATATAGTAATCATTTGGCAAGACCTCAACTAATTTACTTGCATACATACAATTAATGAGATTTGGACCAAGAAACTTGGCTCTTTACAATATTTTCACTAAAATAATTACAATCGTAGGGTTTGCATCTATATTCTTGTTCAAAAAAATGTATTAATTTCCTATTTAAATTTTGTGGACAGAATATTTTATTTCACCCAAGTAGACAAATGTACAAAATCCTATGGGCTGGGCTCTATGTTATTGTATGAGCCATGAATGAATTGAGGTGTGTGGCGGCTAGGTGGCGCTGGTTTAGTCAGGGTGGCTCTTGGCCCTTTTGGAGGACAAGCTTTTATCTCTCATATCCTCTCCCACCTCTTATTTCTTAAGGTCACTCGTTTTTGTCTTTTTCCAAAAACGAGTTAAACAGTTTCATATGTTAACGGATAACGGCAATAACGACAATATTGAAAAACCATATTAACGGTCAGTCATTCTTCCCACTTGAAGCAGAAGCATGTGTTCAAAACAAATGACCCTTAGCAACCGCCAAGAGTTCACCAAAACCCATCTCACACTTTCTCTCTCCTCCAAAGTCCCAACCCCATCCCTACAAAATTCCCACCCCTCCTCTCCTCCCTCAGCCTCCCACCAGCATCACCACTAGTCCCAATTTTCTTGACACCCTCAAAAAAAGTTAATGTCTTCTTTTTCTGTTAAATTTTTGGCACCTAATCCATTGCCAAATTCAAACCGCTACAACAAGACTAGTAGTACTAGGCTCCATGCAACCCCGCCACAGACCGCCGTGCCACCTCCCTCCGTGGCAGCAGATGGCGATGCCGGGTGGCTGGAGCCTAGAGTGGAGGAGAGGGAAGGGTATTGGGTATTGAAGGAAAAGTTTAGGCAAGGTATTAATCCTCAAGAAAAGGTGAAAATCGAGAGTGAGCCTATGAAGCTGTTCATTGAAAATGGAATTGAAAAACTTGCTAAGATCCCAATTGAAGAAATCGATAAACTGAAACTTACAAAAGATGATATCGATGTGAGGCTTAAGTGGCTTGGTCTTTTCCACAGGAGGAAGCATCAGTGTAAGTTCTGTAGCTCAAAATGATTCTGTTTACTTAATTTGAGTTATTTATTGTGCAAATTTGTAGTTATTTTCCTTTTTGAGAACTATGTGCATGGTATTATATCATCATTATTTTGATTTAGTTTTTGCAAGTATATTGTATTACTTAATGGGGACATATTGCTTGGATCTGCTGCTGAGATATTGATTATTTGATGATTATCTATATTAATAAGATAGAACCATTTTGAATTTGGGCGGGAAAGCACAAGAACAGTTCAGATTCATTCTAATTGATTTGGGCAAAAAAGCACAAAGACGGTTAAGATTCATTCTAATTGATTTAGGCGGGAAAGAGTGGTGGGAGAGGAAGGAGGAGAGAGAGGAAATGAAAGTGTGGATTGTTGAAACGGGGAGAGAGAGGATTTTGTTACGTTATGCCTTCAGTCACCGACAATTACCAGTATAGTATAAGATGGGATTTGGCCCATTATGGTAATTATTGTCAGTAGACTCAGTACTCTGGTTGGTTGATGAAAAACATAGCAGGGAGGGTAACAAATACTGCATAGTGCAAAAATATAAGTTCTTGGTTTTCTTTTTCACAATGAGTTGTGCTCAGCAACTGAAATCCATGCCTCAGAATTGGAATTGAGTGCCAAATTTGAACTAAATTTCGATTTTAAGAAATTGTAAATGTGCTTTCAGTTTCAATTATGAAGCTTGTTGTTGAGTTGTTAAACATAGAGTTAAAGAAATTGATCATAATAAGTCAACTGAGATATGTATTAGTAGGATGTTTTTATTACCCTATGATTTTTATGATCAAAAGTCCGATGTTCTGGTAGTTTTTGTGGATCACTTTTTGAATGTCACATGAAATGTTCAAATATGTGAAATGTTTTTTTTATTAAAAAAAAACTGAGCCTAGATGTGAAATTTTAAATTCCCAAAACCCAACCTTTAGATAATCAAGTTCACTTTCTTTTCCAAATGCTTTTCCTAGAAAAATCTCAGAGTAATTTCACAAATTTATTTCCTAAATCTACTAAAGAGATGGCCTATCTTCCTATGTACTTTGCATTTACTTGCTCTAATACGCCTTTCAATGGTGTGATCAGATGGTAGATTTATGATGAGACTAAAGCTACCAAATGGAGTAACAACAAGTGAACAAACTCGATACTTAGGAGTGTTATAAGGCAGTATGGAAAGGAGGGATGCGCAGACATTACCACTAGGCAAAACTGGCAAATTCGCGGTGTGGTACTGCCTGATGTGCCAGAAATTCTGAAGGGACTTGAAGAAGTTGGCTTGACAAGCCTACAGAGTGGGATGGACAATGTTAGAAATGCGGTTGGAAATCCCCTTGCAGGAATCGACCCAGATGAGATCATCGACACAAGGCCTTATACTAACTTGCATTCCCAATTCATCACTGCCAATTCGCGTGGAAATACAGTCTTCACTAACTTGTAAGATTAAACACACCGACTCTATATTTTTTTGTCGATTGTTCATGTTTTAGGACATTGGATTTCAGTAGCAGTGACCTTTTTTTATCCAAATTTAATACTTTTTTACTTCATCCTAACAGGCCAAGAAAATGGAATGTGTGTGTTATTGGTTCGCATGATCTTTACGAGCATCCCCACATCAACGATCTTGCCTATATGCCTGCCACAAAGAATGGAAGGTTTGGATTCAATTTGCTAGTTGGTGGATTCTTTAGCGCCAAGAGATGCGAAGAGGCAATTCCTCTTGATGCATGGGTTCCAGCAGACAATGTAGTCGCATTGTGTAAAGCAGTACTAGAGGCTTATAGAGATCTTGGTACAAGAGGGAACAGGCAGAAAACTAGAATGATGTGGTTAATTGATGAACTGGTGAGCAATGCTTTATCGTAGAAATGAGAGTTCCATTTGACTTGTCTAATATTTAAATAAAAAAATCATCAATATATTATGTCGATCTTAATACGTGCAATAGAAAGTTAATAAGTCAAATGGATCTCTAATTCCGGGATAGGGGGAGTAGTTTGCAAGTAATTCATTTACATTAATACAACGACCAATATAATAATCCTTGGTTTTATATGGAACTGCAGGGCATAGAGGGATTTAGGGCAGAGGTTGTGAAGAGAATGCCTCAACAAGAGCTGGAGAGGGCATCTTCTGAAGACTTGGTTCAAAAACAATGGGAGAGGAGGGATTATCTTGGCGTCCATCCACAGAAACAGGGAGGCTTTAGCTTCATAGGGATTCACATTCCGGTGGGACGTGTTCAAGCTGATGACATGGATGAGCTAGCTCGATTAGCAGACCAATACGGATCAGGTGAACTCCGGCTCACTGTGGAACAAAACATCATAATCCCTGTTGGAAACTTGTGACTCATAATATGGAAGCCGCTGAAAAAGGTTAGTGCGGAGCTTAGCGTAGCGGAGCGGAGCGAAGTGACGCACTAGCCGATCAGGGTTGACCCGAAGGTCGCGGGGGGGTGCGGTACGGTACATGTTTATTAATGAGGGACATTATGGGTAATTGAGACATAATGTGAAGTAGGGTTGGAATAGGATTAGTAATTATAAATACTATCTATTTATCTATTATAAAGCCCTAGGCATCTAAGGAATCATCAATAAAAAACAAAGTTCGCGTGTGAAAGACTCCAAATTGGGAACCACATAAATCTCTTCGTGTGTTTTTTCTTAATTTCATCGTTTGTACATGCGTGTGTGTGATCTCATATTATAACAATCCCCAATATAGAGAACTCAAAACTTGATTCTTTGTTCAATGAGCCTCTTTTGAGGGACAGGTTTTTACCCAAGCCGCATATTCTCATGAAAGGATTAGTAGCTTGAACTGGCAGTCAGTTTTGTGGGCAAGCCATAATTGAGACAAAGGCTCGGGCACTCAAGGTGACTGAGGAAGTGGGACGGCTAGTTTCCGTGACACGTTCCGTTAGGATGCACTGGACAGGTTGCCCAAATACCTGTGGGCAGGTTCAAGTGACCGATATCGGATTCATAGGGTGCATGACAAGGGATGAAAATGGGAAGATTTGTGAAGGGGCAGATGTGTTCTTGGGAGGGAGAATAGGGAGTAACTCTCACACTTGGGAGAGATCTATAAGAAGGGTGTCCCTTGTAAAGACTTGGTGCCCTTAGTTGTGGACATTTTGGTTAATCACTTTTGGTGCTGTTCCTAGAGTGAGGGAAGAAGGGGAAGATTAGTTTTTTGCATGTCAAGACTCGATCTCTCAACCTCATGGTTACCATGGATTAGTTAATATCACTCGGGCCAAAGACTTTCGGTGCAAATATTTGGAGAAAGGCATTAAAACTCTAGAGTACAAAAGGGCTATGACTTTTTACTCCATTTCTAATTTATTTATTTTTCTTTTGGTAAATTGTAGACTCTATTCTATTCTAGGAGCCTATTAAATTTTTGTACCAAATAAAAGAATTTTTCCTTTTACATATGTTGGCATCAGAACAAGATTTGCTTCAGTAATCTGGTATAAGAAAATAGTTTTGAGAACTTGGTTTTTGTTTTGATGGACAATACTTTCTTATGAAAAGTTGTTTTCACTCTCTTTGTTCTAATAAGTGGTCGGATTTGAACCCCTTTCCCATATAATTATCTGAAGAACACTAACAAAAGATTTGCCAAGAAGAATTCTTTTTCTTTATTTATTAACATCTTTCTTAAAAAAATTAATGATGGATACAACATTAAGAAATTATATATATATATATATATAATTCTTTTTCTGCACATTGGTCTCAAGGATTTAAGGATGACATAAATAACCCAACCCTCACGGACTACACTCCTTTATTTATGAAATATAATTATAAAAGTATTGCAACGAGAACCCAGAGCATATATACTATATATCCCAACCCGAAAATCACTCAAATTAGCCTTTGAGTTTTCACTGCCCGAACTCCACACCATGGTTAAATTGGGTTGAAATTGCATTCCTAAAAGGATTAAATTGGCCCAAACAGTGCCAAACGATGTGGGCTTGGACTCGAACCATCAGAACTCTAATTCGGCACTACTTAAGGTATGAATGTCAATCTGAAATATTCTTCAATTTTTGGTTCCAATTGGTAAATTATACTAAAATAAAACAATAGTATAAGATGGTACCCATTCCTCCCAAAATGAATGCCATAATTTATTTAGATGATACAAATTTTAAGGATGAATATGAAAATTATATTTTACATGTCTTAATTTTGACCCGACACAAAAGTCATTTCTATTTATAGAAATAGATCACGGAGTGAAAAATATTTTTAATATAAACACGTATCTATGATACTTTTAATTAAATATTCTACAAGCAGTTATTGGATCACGTGGATATAAATATTTTAGATAGGCGCTCAATACAAGAAAAATTCTATGCAGACATGATAATTAGACCTGAGTACTTTATAATTTAATCTATTTATATTTTGACCTTAATTAAAATAAAAATAAAAATAAATAAAATTATAAAACATTCCTGTCCGTATAGAAGAGTTCCAAAGACAAAGGCCGTAAAGTGCTTAATATATGGTCCAAAATTCGTAGACAATGAGTATTGAATCAATTATATAAGTATTATGTCTTATCTCCATTAACCACAATATAACCCACAGCCACCCAACTTGTGTGGACTGCAATTATAGCCGGTTTAAATTAAAGATATATTATTATTTTTAAACTATTAAATAACACAAAAAATTGAACATTTCATTACTCTTATTCTTATTGATATATCCAGTAGTAGATGTGTTTGTTTTTTTAAACTACCATTTTATAAATGTGTAGCTAGGGATGAAATAGTTTTGTAGTGATAAGCGGGCACACCACAAGCACAAGCATCAACCAAGCAAGCACCACAATTAATATTTTAGATATATCCATGGGCGGATCTATTTGGCGATGAGCGATTAGAATTGATTCCCACCATTGAATTTTTCGACAGTCGATTTTAATTTGATTTTAATTTTATAAAGTATTTAGTGAAAATAAAAATTGATTAAAAAAGGTATTAAATGTCCCAAATTTCTACTAACACCAACACTCCACTCTTTTATATTGTTTAAGTAACTTTACATTGAACATATATATTTTTGTAGTTATTGAAATGAGACTATCATCACGATAGTTTCAAACAATGAAATCTCAAAAAATGTTATTATAAATAATATTTTAACAATATTATTTAGTTTTATAATTTATTTTAGAGGACATCAGAAGTGCCTCTTATAATAACATTGTTTTTAAAAATTATAAAATATCATTTTATATATAACATAAGATCAAGGAAGTGTATTCAATTACATAAAATAATATCGATTTTATATGATAGTTCACACAATTATTTGCAATATTCCTCACATTCTGCCTTTATTTTATTGTATTTTATTTTTTTTATAATTTTTATTTTAAAAAAATTGACCCCAATTGAACTAATGGCTGGATCCGCCCGTCATATATCATAAAATCACTGTCAAAAGATAAGCAAAGTGATGATGGAAGTAGCGTGTGGCAGAAACAGAGAGAAGAGAAACGGATGAACACAATCTGTCAGCCGTATAATCCAAACATTGAATCAAAGGGTCAGCTTTATTTATGGAGGAACTTTTTTTCGCTATGATTTGATATAGACCAGCATCATTCAGTTCCTGGTATATATATATATATTCGCGCGCGCGCACATAAGTGCATTGAATCATTATATTAGATCCTGATGTTTCTGGGCAAAATTCAAGATCTTTGCTAGATCTTCTTCTTGCTACTTCTGTCATTTGGAATGAGCGTTTGGTGGAATTGAAGGTTTAAACACTCCACAAATTCACTACCACACTATTTTTGATGCATTATGTTTTGACTTTTAAAAATTGTATTCAGAATTAAGTATTAAGTTGCGGTTAAAATAATCTTCCACCAAACACTTTACAGTCACGTTACTTTACAAAGACATAAGGTTTATATGCTTTATAATTATCGAAATTGAAGTGTCAAATTGTAATTTATCATTAACATTTTGTCGAATTTGGACCTTATTTTTACATTTGGCAAGCTTGCGGCCGGTAAAGTTGAGTAGAATGGTGCACAAAGAGAAATGGACTGTGGTGGATTTTACATCAAGCTAGCTTAACTCTAGATGAGATAAACAAGAATCCTAATGAGAGAGACAATGGTGTTGTTACCATCAAAGTTATGTGGAACCAATTTGCTACCTGTAAAGCTAGCTAGCTTATGGATACTAGTTTATATGAGGGTTAAAAGTGAGAATATGTGATCTTAATTAAAATATAGGAGATTAGATAATATTAGGGGAGAAAAAAAATGAAAAATAAAATATCAATGTTTACACCAAAATAACTGTCAACTTTCTCTATCCCGCTCTATAATATAGATATAGATAGATATAAAGAAATTGACCTTTTTATGGTTGGAGTTAAATGAATAAAACCTTGAGATGAAGGGCATTGAAGCCATATATCTAGCGTGCTTTAGAACATTCTCCCTGTCCGTTTCTAATCATGCAAACATATATATTTGAATTCCATTATATTTCTTTTATATGAAACTAATTAATGGAGAAATAGCATGTGGTAGTACAGTTTTGTATGGAGAATGAGATGGCATATTGTGCTTCTTGTAGCCCAACACAACAAAGAAGACGCGTGCTAACAATATTCACGCATCTCTTAAAAGTGTACTATTACTTTGTTTTTTCTTTTGGATATATATTTCGCCATTGTATTGTCTTTGGTGTGCTTCAAATTATTGCATGTATTGACTTTTGATCGAGTAAATACATATATATATATTAGAAGAATTGTAGGCGCATATATAGTGTCGAATAATTGCGGTGGCTCTTCCTCTTCGCAATAACTATGCAAATCCAACAAGATTTTATTCTCATATATTAGCCATCTCAAAAAAGAATTCCTAAATAAGTGAAGCATGGGCATGATTTGGAGGCCAAGGAACGAGTGGAGCTTAGGGCATTGGATTTCTAACAAACCTGATCAAATCCCAACTCTGAATCAAATCATATCATAATAAAATTCAATGTTCTTTCTCAATAATATCTACTTGGCTTATCATAAGTCACTACAGTCACATCCAAAAGATCATTATTAGTTACAATAACTTAACTCTTTAAATACAGACTTGATTCATCTTAGTTCAGCACAGACTCATTCAAAAAGTCATGATTCTAGTAACTCGTCAGAATCGACCGCATACATCAATTGATTTCGTGTTCCCACATCCGGATCTCTATCCCATGTAAAAAATACCACCCGCTTTTGTATTTCCACTTTTGACATAACTATGGGACCAGGTGTTACAAAGTCTCTCACTTAAATTTTTAGCAACCCCATCAATTCTCATTGTGATATATAACCCCACCATCCACCATCCACCCCATCAATCCTCATTGTGATATAACACCACAAACTTTTGACTCGAGGGTGCAGATCCCAAACTCCGGCTAAATTATTTATAGAATCACAATATTTTAATATTTTAATCTCATTAGATCAAAATTCTGATTCGGCGTTGTATATACGCTTATATAAGCAAAAGGTGTTGATAAAAGTACAAAGTGGAGGAGGAGGAGGAGGAGGAGGAGGAGGAGGAGGAGAAAAAATCATATATTTACGCACAAACTTCACAACAGTCATAAACCATTCTAGCCTCTAGCAGCCGCTACTAAAGCGCTTATATGTAATGCATGCGCTTATTTTTTAATTTCTTAATTATTGTTGTAGTCAGATTAACACTTTAATTATAATTGTATGACTAGTTTTTCTTTGATAAAAGTGCATGAAAAAAATCTTAATAATTGTATGACTAGATTTTCTTTATTTTGGTGGGAGTCTATGATATGCAAAACCATATCTGTTATTATATTTACCCATGAGCCTAATAATCATTTTATTCTTTTTCTTTCTAAAGTGGTACTGATCATTGACGTGGACGGAGTACTATTTTTCTAGAAGGATTCAGTTTAGGGTGCGTATCGTTAAGGTATAAATGAATCGAATCGAGTCCAATATTAAGTTGCTTAAATTTGGTTCATAAAATTTATCGAGTATAAAATAAAATTTGATTGAGGCTTATTTAGCTATCGAAATTGAGCACAATCTCGAATCGAGTCCGAACAGTTTGAACTTTTCGAACGAATATGATCCAAATATCAATAAAAAATTATAATTTGAGAAGATTCGATAATTTATCGAACTTTAAAATTTGCTCATTTTTTGACTCATTTATATTTCAAATTGAGCTTGAATCGAACTTTTAGTCAAGTGAGTATGAATCGAGCCCGAACTGTTTGTTCATTTTACAATGTTACGTACGAGTGAAGTTGACACCAGCTTCACCCCTTTTTATTACATTGAATAAAGAAAATGTTGCATTAATCATTACAATAAAAATATATAGAACTTATCAATGCAATTTTTTCTATACCCAATACAATAATAAGTTATAGAACTTATTAGGAATTTCTATACTCAATACAATAATAAGCTATAGAACTTATTAAGGTGAATTGGTGCCAACTTCATCCTTACGGGATCGTTTTCTGGATATCTAAGATTAGGGAGAAGTGATATTTCTGGAATATTAATAAAACATGCAAAAAAAATATAAGAAACAAATTTGGATTTCATTTCATTTTTCTTTGCTTCTGTTGACAAATTTAATCATCCCAATAAGTAAGAGAAACACTTTCAATGCTTTTGTCCTCCCCTTTAGATGCATGTGTATGTACATTGAGATAAAAATTGTTCTCTTTTCTACGGAACAAATTTCTTTTGTCAAAAAAGGAATTTCATCGTAATAAAATAAAGGAAATTATTAAATTCATAATATTTTTTGTTATTTTTATAACAAAAGTGTCGCTCTAAATGTATAGCAACGGTAAAAATTGTAGTTATAAGATCTATAGCGATATTTTTGTTGTGAAAATAATATTTTTTTGTTATAAATTTAACAATTTCCTAAAATAAAAATTGACCTAATGTAAAAGATAAATTAATGTTTTCGAGTCTCATGTTTTATTTGTACTTAATTCAGTCCATCTCCTTCTCGTATAAGAAGTTTCTCGATATTATCATTTAAATTTTCAGCATTAAGATGTTAACGGTCTTTTCACTCCAGCTTGCTCCGATCGCGACTACCTCCGGATTTGTGTCATCATTTGTACACGCCCATGCCACACTTTTGAGTAAGGATGTAAATGAATCAAATCGAGTCGAGTATTGACTTGCTCATATTTGATTCACAAAATTTATCGATTATAAAATAAAGTTTGATTGAGACTCGTTTAGCTACAGAGTCGATTGCGATCTCAAATCGAAATAGAATAGTTTAAATTTTTCGAACGAATATGATCCGAGTATCAATAGAAAATTACAATTTTAGGATGTTCGAGTAATTTAGCAAATTTTAAAATTTGCTCATATTTGAATCATTTATATTTCGAGTCGAACTCGAATCGAACATTTAATCGTTCTAATCGAATGAGTACGAATCGAATCAGAACTATTTACTCATTTTACGACCTTACTTTTGAGAAGGACTGAGGTTACTCTACTAGCCAATCTCTCCCGTACATTTGGGTCCACGACATTACATCACCACCGTTAGATACAAAGTATTAATGTGTATTTCTACCACTTTTCTACCGTTTTCGGAATTTTAAAGCTTAGCTATTTACTATATCATCCATCCATCACTTATGAATACGATCCGACAATCCGAGTATGAAAATAACTTACCCAAATTAATGCTGGGTACTTCACCTCATAAATATTGTCACAATTAAAGTACTCCTTCGTCCCATAATAAAAGTCTTTATTACTATTTTAGGTAGTCTCATATTAAATGTCCATTTTCTTTTAATAACCAAACTTTTAGACATATTTTCCTATTATACCCGTAGCATTAAATATCTCATACTTTTCTAATTCTAATTCTCTCTCCATATTTAATGACTTTATTATAAGCAATTTTGTCATTTTATTCATCTTCTTAATATGCGTAAAAAGTCCACTAAGACTTTTATCTTGGACGAAAGGAGTAATAAAATTTATCTTTTACATTAGGTCAGTTTTTATTTTATTTTTTAAAAAATTGAGACTATTACAATTCAATTTTAGAGATATATATTATACTAGAACAGTAGAACTTAAGAAAAATTTGAAGGACAATTTTGTACTGTAAAAAAAAATACTTTTACCAGTATATTATCACCTTGATCTACACTAAATTACTCCATTCATCTCGTCTCATATTAAATGTCTTAATTTCTTTTTAGGATGTTCATAAAATAAATATGTCCCATTTCTATATTATATTAATTAATATAGAAATATGATGTTCTTTGTTGAATAAAGTAGTAATTAACAACCTAGCATATTTTTTCCCCCATCTTATATTGAAACTTGTATTCTAATTCATAGCGTAAAGCTTACTAGTAATTGTGTTAATTATGAAATTTATTTGTATTTGTTATAATATCCGTCGAAAAATATATTAAAAAATCAATATTTAGACGCCTTTCCATCTTTTTCCTTGTACTTACATATTTTTTTTTTCTTTTCAAAAGCCAATGATTTTCAAAGATCTTTATTTGGATTTCAACACGAAAAACAATGGGATCAAAATACAAATAGGTGAAATTATAAAGTACTCGTGTTCAATTTTAATGTCCAATTATCACGTCAGCATAGAAGAACTATATACATCAAGGCATGAAGCTTGATATTTAAGTTCTACTATGAATTACGAAGCTCATTTGTTGTACTGGTTGACAAATATCCAATATTTATGCCAAATATGTTGGCAAAGGAACAAACAAAACAGAAAGAGAACATTAAAGGCTAACCTACCCCCAAATTTAGAATCAGATGAAGATTTCCAGTTTTTTTCCTCAACCCATACTAGACATGCAACATGACTTAAAACTCTACTTTTTAACTTTTTCAAGCAATTAATTAGCTCTAACTACTGATTTGGCTATTATTTTCAAGGGATTATTATAATTTAGGAATCCATATCCGGCTAACAATATATATGCCTATATTAGGTTATAAGGTTCTACTACTACTTGTGTTAAAAGTTTCAACTAAAATCTCACTGTACTGTAGCTACCACTTTTATAGCTTTTACACTCTGTCTAGAAAGGAAATTAAGTCCCACAAAACTCTTGTTATGCATATTAAATTTGGCTGGACATAATGTCGAATTATTAAAATTTGTTATGGAAAAAGTTATATAATACCCGGGCCCCGGCCCCCGGCCCCCCTCTAGTTCCCCCTGCACCGCCTCCCTACCGGGATCAGCCCGCCCTCTAGTTCCGCCTATAAATACCCGAGAAGCAACTCCTCATCTTTTGCACGGGAGGCTATTCAAACACTTGAACAATACTTTGGTGAACTGAGTTTCACCCCAACAAGATTCTAGACTTGAGGTTTTTGGAATTCTTGGAACAAGAACACATGATTTAATTCATATTCCATGTTCTCTTGTTCAGTTGGGTTGAAAAGGGAAAGGGGAATTAAGATAGAACAACTTACTAATACATATCGTTAAGCCCAACTCCTAATTGAGTTTGAACCAATGAGCGCCTATTAAAAGATTCCATCTGTACATGGAAATATCATTTTCTACGGACTAAGGATCTCTTCCTCTTAATACGGTGTAGAAACTCTAAAAATACAAGGTACAAAAGGTGCATTATTATATTAGCTCTAAACCCTAATTCATCCATTATTAATCGGGTTCTCCCGAATGATAACTCTTACACGAAATTGAGCATTCTTAAAAACTTGCCAATGACACTATTTGAAACAAAACTTGTTTAGCTGGGAATGAAAAAAATGCCAACAAATACTCAAATATAGTAGCTCTTGTCCAATTACAATATTGGCATCTCAGGGTATCTCATAAAATTCTTATCTACGATCTTTAACATACTTAATTTGCATTAAAATAATGTTAAAAAGTCAAAGGGAAACTCAATTTGGGACAAAAAGTGTATTTGACTATAAGTAACCAAGAAGACCTCAAGACATTTACTTATAGAAAACCATATAATATTCTCACTCTAGTCTATGTACAAATTTTCATACACTTTGGACGTGTATCATTATCACAACATACGTATTGAGAAAACTCATGCCGACTATTTGGTAAGTTTCCTTCTTATACCAAAGTTGTCTCTATCCACTTCTCTCCTCACTCTCTATATAAATCAAACCCATTTCATTTGCTCTCATTGAATACCTCCTTACTAGCAGCACCCTTCACCGTATCCACACTACTTTAACCCAAAACATCTGTGCCACTGCAACACCAGAAGCTCACAAATATCAACAAAAAGAGTTTTTTTTTTTTATGGATTTTTTGTCCACTTTAATCTATATTTCCCTCTTTTTCTCTACTCTTCTATCATATTACTTGACAAAAAAAGGGACGAGAAAACAGAAACAAAAAGCTAAGCTGCCTCCGGGTTCAATGGGATTGCCTTGTGTAGGAGAGACTTTCCAATTGTACTCTCAAGACCCAAATGTTCTATTTGCCACAAAGCAAAAGAGGTTCTAGCTAGCCACACTTTTCTTAGTTTTCTAATTATATCTAACTGTTTTCTCATCCTCTTTCAAGCCTATCTATCTTTTGCATGAATGTAATCATATTCATGTTATTATTGTGCAGATATGGAGATATATTCAAAACCCACATTCTTGGCTGCCCTTGTGTTATGTTAGCAAGCCCCGAGGCAGCTCGGTTTGTGCTAGTGACTCGTGCTCACTTGTTCAAACCTACATACCCGAAAAGTAAAGAGAAGATGATTGGCCCTTCGGCACTTTTTTTTCACCAAGGAAACTATCATACTCACCTGAGGAAGCTGGTTCAGAGCTCCTTATCTCCTGAACCAATTCGAAAACTAATTCCTGATATTGAAGCCATAGCCATCTCTGCGTTGGAATCATGCGCCAACTCACAAGTCGCCAACACCTTCCATGAGATGAAGAAGGTTCGTTTCGCTTGGCAGTTTCATCTAGAATACTCCTCCTTGGCCCCTCCTTCACAATTAAACTCGACGCAGTTTTGAGAGTCTCTCTGTCTTATCCACATTATTCGTCCATCTTGTGTTGTGCTTTTGTCTTTTTCTTAAATTATTACAGGGGTCTCTTGGTTTTATTGTTTTACTGATGGGTTCTCAATAACTTTATGATTGCTGGGTCCTCCACTAAGTTGGGAATCTGCATTTTAATTACATATGGGTTTTTTGATCCTATTGCAGTTCTCATTTGAGGTAGGCATTCTCGCTATATTCAGTCAATTGGACAGCAAATATAAGACAGAGCTGAAGGAGAACTACTGCATCTTAGATAAGGGATACAATTCTTTTGCAACAAATTTACCAGGAACTGCATATCAGAAAGCTACAAGGGTAAATAAAGTTCTACCACTAGTAAGATCATTGTAACCTTCACTAGAGCCGTTTGACCTGACTCTTCCATCTATTATGATTTCCTGAAGGCCCGAAAAAGAATTAGTCAAATTCTTAGTGAGATTATCAGCGAGAGGAAGGAGAAGAAATTGTTGGAAAAGGATCTCTTGGGTCATCTACTGAACTTCAATGATGAGAAGGGGCTGACATTGACTGAGGACCAAATAGCTGATAACATCATCGGAGTACTTTTTGCTGCCCAGGACACAACAGCCAGTGTGCTAACATGGATTCTCAAATACCTCCACGATGACCAGAAACTTCTAGAAGCTGTTAAGGTGATTTTCATTAAGACTATACAAACTATTACATCTCTGGTCCCAAATTGATGTTTATGTATTTTACCCCTTCCCCATTGAATATTTTTTTCTCTCTATAAAGTTGCCTCTATATTTTCCATAGTTTGATGGGGGGGGGGGGGGGGGTATTTCTTATTGCAGGCAGAGCAAGTGGCAATATTTGAATCTAATAATGGAGGAAAGTTGTCGTTGACCTGGGTTCAGACTCGAAATATGCCACTAACATACAGGGTTTGTACTTGTCATACTATTTTGGTGTGTGTTTGTTTAGAAACAAATAAAAAAAGAGGTCCATTAATTTAACTGTGTATATGTATGATTCAGGTCATAATGGAGAGCTTGAGGATGGCAAGCGTCATATCTTATACATTTAGGGAAGCGGTGGTTGATGTTGAATATAAGGGTAAGGAGCAGAGTAAGCTACATTGTGTTGATATAAACATTTAAAAGCTATGATTTTTCACTTTTTATTGATAATTTTAGTAAATTAATTATGGATTGATGTGTGGGAAACTTTAACAGGATTCCTTATACCTAAAGGCTGGAAGGTGATGCCGCTGTTCAGGAACATTCACCATAATCCTGAGTTCTTCAGTGATCCTCAAAAGTTCAATTCATCTAGGTTTAAGGTAGGAGCTCTAAAGTTTATACCAAGTCCCAATCTCTCTCTCTCTCTCTCTCTCAAAAAGATTCTAAGGATATTCATTTTTCTGCCTGTGGGTGGATGCAGGTTTCTCCAAAACCCAATACTTTTATGCCATTTGGCAATGGAGCGCATGCGTGTCCAGGGAATGAGCTTGCCAAGCTGGAAATGCTTATTTTTATCCACCACCTGGTTACCAAATTTAGGTAAGATGGTGACATAGTAGTAAATTAGTGAAATGCTCAAGTAGGAAGCATTTAATGAATGTTTAAGAGTGAATTGTAATTTGACGAGGTTGTTTTGATTGTTTCGATTAATTCCTGGTTGCAGGTGGGAAGTGGCTGGTCCCAGTAACGCGATTCAGTATTGCCCATTCCCAGTCCCACAACATGGACTACCAGCTAGATTCCGGAAAGAACCCAGTACACAAAATGTGTTACTTTAGCACAAGATACCTTCCCAACTTGGTTTGCAAGTTCCAATACGTAATAGGATAGGAGTCCAAGTTTGGGTTCCTCCATCTCTTCTTTTTGATAGTACTTATTTTCAATATTATTACTGTCAGTAATTGTACTATACAACTTAATAACTATGTTTTAACTTGATAATTAATGATAGACCTAACTCGATAGTTGATAACACGATTCATGCCTATCCTTTTCTGATTGATTGAGCTACAAATTGAACACAGCCTTCCTACAAAATCAGAATAAAAAGGACCACTTAATTCCTGGACTCGATACTATTACCTAAAGATTAAACCAGACCCTAAAGATAAAATGTCTTCTCACATGATATGACCAAACTTGGTTCATGTGAAGGGTAGGCATCAGGGGACTCAAAAGAGCATAAGAGCAATTGCATGTATATATATATATATATGATCGCCTAGATAGAAATGGAAATCCCCTTGACTGGAGGGCACCGCCTTAAAGTACACAAACTGTATTGAACGGAGGGTCCCATGACGAAGTACACAACTATAACCACCCTTTGCATGGTGATCCTGAACCTGTCGTGCTTTGGTCGGTGCCCTATTACCCAGTCATGAAGGAAACCTTTTGGTCATTCCAAACTACTGGAAAATCCCAACTAAGATGGCCCTCGTGATGGAACCTCTCAAAGGTCAAAGAGAGTACCAAATCCAGGCCCCGAGTAATTGCATAAAGCTTAACCTTTGTATTTATGACTAGCATCCCATCATCATCATCATCAATGTATCTAACTTATCACTATGTCATCCAAATTATCACTATCACTATTCAGTAACAAAACTTGATAATTGTCATAGTATACTGCCCTGGCATTCTATCATCATCACAGACATAAATACCAGTACTACCATTGGTCATGGGCCCATCAGTCCTCAGAATCACCACTAGAATTGCCGCCATAATACCTTTGTTAGTTGGTGTTTAAGCATCCAACTCAAAACTAATTGGCAATGAGGGGACTAGTGATCTCTCAACGCTTAGATTGCCCAATGTGCAACATTGTATCCTAACAGTGTGGCGTAATTTGAAGTCAAACAGCGGACAGCATATATGAAATTGTCTGCGACTAAAAAACATTTGGCAATAGAGAAGTAGGCTTCCAGGATTATATAGTATAGGGCGAGTCTCTAGGCTTAGATTGTGACGCCCCCAAAATTGTGTGACACGTCATCCAAATCTTGGAGTGCCGTTATACTACGTAGATACGTAAATTCAAATCAACTTATTAACCTAATCAAGCAGTGTATGCAATCTGACATAAAGCGTGAGTTTGAATACAAATATTGTCTACTAGATATTATACAAACTCAAAAAGAAGTCTCTCATTACAACTATTATCACACTATTTCACGAATAGTGAGGACTACTAATGCTATCCTCGGACCATTACTCCGTTCACTCGTCTCAAATTTATGTTCTCATTTCAGAGAAAGAAACGTGAAAAAATGGTGAGCTCAACTAGCCAGTGAAGAAGAAATATTATGACTAAGATAATGCGAATAAATTATCATTAGCCTTCAACAATGATGTTAAACCGATAAAATACAATAGACAACCGGTTTAATCTGCGGAATATGCAATCCATTAAAAGAGTCAAGTAGAAAATAAAATCTACTATCTTTTAGGTTTTAAAAGGTTTTCATCAATTTTTTATCATTTGAGACTCGAACTTAATAAATAAACCACCACATCTAATCATCCCGTACTACGGTCGAGGATTTTCATCAAATTATCAATGGTCATGACTATCTTAGAATCACCCCTGGTCATAATCATACCAAAACTATCCATCATTGCATTTGAGCCATCGAGGACTTTTATCACATTATTTATAATAAAGCCGTGATTATCTTAGAATGATCCTGGTTATAATCATACTAAGTTCATCTATGCACGTAAGCCAAAGATAACATAATATATCGTGAGGATGATGACAATGACATAATAATTCAATAAAACAAGTTCAAGAATTATTTTATCCGAGGAATTAAGTAACGTCCAAATTGTCAACAAGAATCTTGTTTTGTAAAGTAAAATTCAAGAATGATCGAAGAATATTTCCATGAAAAGATCTTTGGATGAAACGCAAATATCAAAGATATTCTACTAATTTCATGGAGTATAAGTCAAAAAGTTTTAACCAATTTGGGTATAATAAATAATGGAATAACAAAAGAAATCACCATGCATGCAGATTACATGCGCGAAAGTTATTCAGCAGAATAATAATAACGGAACCGGTCGGGTGAAATTCACAAGCGGGATGATCCAATGAGAATAATAAATCTTTGAATAATAAACAATGGAACCGGTAGGTGTAAAACACACTGATGAGGATATTCCAAATGAGAATAATAAATGCGGAATAATAAGCAATGGAACCTGTGTCGAGGTGTAAAACACATGATGAGGATATTCCAACAGAATAATAAAGAATGGAATAATGAAGAAGAAGATCACCAAGTATAGGGGATTCGCGTATCTGATTATTCCAAATGGAATAAATAAGAATGGAATAACATAAGGATTTCACCAAGTATAGGGTATCCCGCGTATATACGAGGTTATGTATAGGGTATACCACTTTTTGAGTTATTCCAAATGAGAATAATAATGAATGGAATAATGAAGTTCTCTTCATGAATAAGAAAGAAGAATAACACCCGGACGGGTACAACAAATAATACCCACTTACCTTAAAAGGCTGAATATTGGCAAAAGTGAAGTAGTAGAATACTTTTCTTTTTCTCTCTATAGATTTTCTCTCTATAGCTTCTCTCTATAATTTCTCTCTACAGAGTTTCAAAGTGAATTAAGTAAGAAAATAATGAAGGAATGAGCTTATTTATAGGAAAATAGAATGCATAGTAATTAATCCATGAAGCGGTCAGATTGATTTACTTTAATCTGACGGTCCATATTTAAAGCAAAATCTTTTAAATAAAATATAATATATTCTATTTATATAAAAATATTTTACTATGCAAAACACTATGCAAAAACACTATGCAACACTTATGCATAATAAAATATAATATATTCTATTTATAGAATAACTTTAATAAAGTATTACATTTTATATAAAAAGATGTTTATGTTTTATTACGTTAATAATACTGAATAAAACAAAAGCGTCATTATCATTATAATAATTCATATTATTAATAATCGATAATAATGGAATCAAACCTGAGTGACTTCTCACATAAGTATCGATAATTAATACAGGTGCTACTTCTTGCAACCACACGTACATTGTACTTTTACTACTTAAAGTAGTTCAATGCGATATCAACCAGTAAAACTTCCGTCGTTATTTCAATAAAATATTTTTGTCGTTTTCTCAATCCGATGATAATAATTATTTGGGGTCCACCAATGATTGAGTCGTTATGCGAATATTCCTCGCTAAACCAAGAATATTCCCCACCAATCGAATATAATATAACCACTTGCATACTTTGCAAAATTTATAAATACTACCCACAACTATAATATTATCTCAAATTCACACCATAATATTAAAAATTATTTCGACAAAATTTAAATCTTTATTGATAAAATCTGGGGTCTCACAATCTCCCTCCTTATGGAATTTCGCCCTCGAAATTAGGTGCGATACACAGTATGATAAAGAGGTGAGGATACCTTGAATACCTTTATCGTTGAAAACATTAAATTCATTTTTGCAATCCGCCAAAGATATTCATTAACAATTCATCTTTTTGCTACTACAGCCAAAGATATACAAGCCGTAAAACCAATAATCTTTGAGACTCGACTTAATAGTATCACAACCATGAATTATTCATGTACCTTCTTGGCTAAGGATATTCAGTATTTTCAATTACGATCATGATTATACCGAATAATCCGTGGTCATAATCATACCAAGTCTATCAATGCACTACTGACCAAAGATGACTTTTACCACATCCATGAATTAATATTTCATTCTTTGAGACTCACCTCAATAATTAATCCATATCATCGAATCATCCTCGCACTACGGCCGAGGATATTCATTAGTATCACGACCATTTAATTATCCATGCACTACTACCAAAGATAATCGTGTATTCATTAGTATCACGACCACAAATTATCCATGCACTACGCCAAAGATAATCGTGTATTCATTAGTATCACGACCACAATTATCCATACTACTACTACCAAAGATAATCGTGTATTCATTAGTATCACGACGACCACAAATTATCCATCCATGCACTACTACCAAAGATAATCGTGTATTCATTAGTATCACGACCACAAATTATCCATGCACTACTACCAAAGATAATCGTGTATTCATTAGTATCACGACCACAAATTATCCATGCACTACTACCAAAGATAATCGTGTATTCATTAGTATCGCGACCACAAATTATCCAATACATTACTGCCAAAGATAATGTGTGTTTTCAATTACGGTTATGATATATACTTAGAACAATCCCACGGTCATAATCATACCAAGTCCATCTATGCACCATGTACCACGCGAGATGACTTTCAACATAATATAAGCGTGAGGATAATGATATAAAGAATCAATCAAATGAGATAAAGGATAAATATTAAACATTTATAATATAATTTATCCGAGATTCAAGAATATCCCCATGTTATCAATCACTTAATAATCTCATAATCTAATATCATTAATATTATAACAATATTTTAATCACTTTTTAAATTTATAAACAATTTATCTCAATTGTTTACGCTTTTACCATATAATGCATTTAATCATTCAAAATGCCATACTCATAAGATATCATCACCAATTATCAAATCCTCATCAAAAAAATATGCATATACTCTATATAGGATTCTCAGCCATAAAATCTTATTTTCAACTTTGTTACTTCACATAACATATTTAACTCATATGTTTCAGTAACTAAACTATTTTCATGAAAAATACCAAATCAGTCCCAAAAATATTTCTTTTCTGGGATTTAGCATAATATAGTCCCATAATGAAAATATATTTTTCTCGGAATTTTTAAAATTCATTTACTATTTTTCAAAAATCAATTTCCAATTAATTCGTTAAGAAATTATCTACCTCAAGGATAACTCCAAAAATTCCCAAATCTTGGCAGAATCTTACACATGTTAACGTGAGCTTCTAGTTTAAATTTCATGGTCATCGGAGTTATAGAACTCCGGTTATAGCGTTTTTTGTCGGAAAAACCTAAATATTGAAATAGTCATAACTTGCTCATTTTAAGTCAGAATGAGCTCATTTTTGGACAGGAGGTACTTTATACCATATACCTTCATGTCCCAAAAGGCCAGAATTTTTCTCATAATTTAAGTGGCCGAAACAGCCTCTCTAAAATCATGGCAGAAGCTTTTTCGGTTTTTACAGCTTTGCACTCCTTTGCTAAAATCAGTCCACACAAAAATCTACAACACCTTTTCTAGTAATTGCACTTGGATTAGTTAGGTAACTCATAGATCTAACTCTAGGACTTGACCACATTCAAAAATTCAAAATATAATAGGAGATATGGTCAATTGAATTTCATGTTACGTTTTTCACCAAAATCTGATTTTCAACTCTTTGTGATTTCTAAGAAACTTTCATGTTTTCACATACTAACCAACATAACTCATTATAACTGTGACGCCCCCAAAATTAGGTATACATCACCCATCTTGGGTCGCCACTTACATGGTACAGAAATTTAAATACAACTTATTAACATAGCTGTCGTGTACAATATGACATAAACTGTGAGTTTAAATACAAATATCGTCTACTAGATATTATACAAACTCAAACAAAAAGTCCTCATTACAATTATTATCACACTATTTCACAGAATAGTGAGGACTACTAATGCTATCCTCTGGACCATTACTTCGTTCCCCAGACTGCGTCCGGCTATGTTCTCATTTCACGAAGAGAAACGGTGAAAGAAAAGGTGAGCTCAACTAGCCTAAAGAAGAAATATTATGACTAAGATAATGCGAGAATAAATTATCATTAGCCTTCAACATGATGTTAAAGCGATAAAATACAATAACAACCGGTTTAAGCTGCGGTGAATATGCAATCCATTAAAAGAGTCAAGTAGAAAATAAAATCTACTATCTTTTATGATTTTAAAAGTTTTTCATCATCTTTATTATATTTGAGACTAAAACTTTAATAAATAATCCACATCATCGAATCACCGCACTACTACGGCCGAGGATATTCTTAAGTATCACGATCACAATTATTCTGCACTACTGGGCGAAGAATAGTTGTGTATTCATTAATTAATGGTCATGATCATGCCAACAACGTCCATCAATGCACTACTACGTTAATCGAGGATTTTTAATCACATCATTTGTAACATTACGGTCATGATTACGGCGAATAATCACTGGTCATAATCATACCAAGTCCATCCATGCTCTACTGTGCCACGAGATGACTTTAAAAAAAATATAAAATGATGAGGATGATGACAATGATATAAGAATTCAATAAAACAAGTTCAAGAATTATTTTATCCGGGAATTATTAACGTCCAAATTGTCAACATGATCTTCGCTTTGTAGAGTAAAATTCAAGAATGATCGGAAGAATATTTCCGTGAAAGATCTTTGGATGAAACGCAAATATCAAGGATATTCTACTAATTTCATGGAGTATAGAAGTCAAAGTTTTAACCAATTTGGGTATAATAAAGAATGGAATAACAAAAGAAATCACCGTGCATGCGGTGCCAGATAGGCAGAGTTATTCAACAGAATAATAATAACGGAAACGGTCGGTGAAATTCACGCAAGCGGGATGTTCCAATGAATAATAAAGATGGAACTAGATCCGGTGTAAAACACACGGATAGGATATTCCAATGAGAATGATAAAAAGGCGGAACCAGTGGTGTAAAAAACACACGCAGACGGGATGTTCCAACAGAATAATAATAAAAGCGGAACCCGGTCCGTAAAAAACATGAGCATGGATGTTCCAACAGAATAATAGAAGAATGTCACCAAGTATAGGGTAATGGCGTATCTGAGTTATTCCAATGAGAATAATAAGCAATGGAATAACATAAGGATTTCACCAAGTATAGGGTATCTGCCATCTGAGTTATGTATAGGTATGCCACTTTTTACAAAGTTATTCAGCGAGAATAATAGTGAATGGAATAATGAAGTTCTCTTCAAGAAGAAAGAATAACACCCCTCACAGTAAAAGAACTGAATATAGAAGTAGTGAAAGTAGCGAATACTCTTCTTCTTCTTTCTATAATTTTTTCTCTATAGCTTCTCTCTATAATTTCTCTCTCTAGAGTTTCAATGAATTAAAAGAAAATAATGAAGGAATGAGCTTTATTTATAGGAAAATGGAATGCATAGTAACTAATCCATGAAGCGGTCAGATTGATTTACTTTAATCTGACGGTCCATATTTAAAGAAAAATCTTTTAAATAAAATATAATATATTCTATTTATATAAAAACATTTTACTATGCAAACACTATGCAATACTATGCAAAACACTATGCAAAACACTATGCAACACTATGCGTAATAAAATATAATATATTCTATTTATAGAATAACTTTAATAAAGTATTCTATTTTATATAAAAGATGTTTACATTTTATTACGTTAATAATACTGAATAAAACAAAACGTCATTATCGCTATAATAATTCATATTATTAATCGATGATAATGGAATCAAACCGAGTAACTTCTCACATAAGCATCAATAATTAATACCGTGTGTACTTACTTATGCAACCACACTTATTCTTGTACTTTTACTACAAGAGTAGTTCAACGGTAACCACGGTAAAACTTCCGCCGTTATTTCAATAAAATATTTTTGTCGTTTTCTCAATCAAATAATAATTACATTATAGGGTCCACCAATGATTGAGTAGTTATACGAATATTCTCGCTAAACCGAATATTCCCCGACCAATCGAATATAATATAACCACTTGCATACTTTGTAAAATTTATAAATACTACCCACAACTATAATATTATCTCAAATTCACACCATAATATTAAAAATTATTTTGACAAAATTTAAATCTTTATTGATAAAATCTGGGGTCTCACAATCTCCCCTCCTTATGGAATTTCGCCCTCGAAATTAGAATGCGATACACTGGTATGATAAAGAGATGAGAATACCTTGAATACCTTTATCATTGAAAACATTAAATTCATTTTTGCAATCCTAAGCGAAGATATTCATTAACAATTCATCTTTTATATTACAATGAGCCAATAAAATAGCACATAAATTTAGGTAGGTCATCTAGCTGAAAGTATATTCCCGTCTCTCCCCTCTAGTACTTTTCTCACATCTTAGCCAGGATCATATCCTTAGCTCGATATTCTGTTGTGACGCCCCCAAAATTAGGTATACATCACCCATCTTGGGTCGCCACTTACATGGTATGAAATTTAAATACAACTTATTAACATGGTATGCCGTGTACAATATGACATAAACCGTGAGTTTAAATACAAATATCGTCTACTAGATATTATA
Organism: Panax quinquefolius; assembly: GCA_020205615.1. Classification (NCBI taxonomy): domain Eukaryota; kingdom Viridiplantae; phylum Streptophyta; class Magnoliopsida; order Apiales; family Araliaceae; genus Panax; species Panax quinquefolius. The sequence goes on from CM035158.1 coordinate 120,274,812, forward strand.
CAAACTCAAACAAAAGTCCTCATTACAATTATTATCACACTATTTCACGAATAGTGAGGACTACTAATCTTATCCTCGGACCATTACTGCGTCCCCGACTCGTCTCCAAATTTATGTTCTCATTTTCAAGAGAACGGTGAAAGAAAGGTGAGCTCAACTAGCCCGAGAAGAAATATTATGACTAAGATAATGCGAGAATAAATTATCATTAGCCTTCAATGATGTTAAACCGATAAAATCTGATAAACAACCAGTTTAAGCTGCTAAGTTGAATATCGCAATCCATTAAAAGAGTCAAGTAGAAAATAAAATCTACTATCTTTTATGATTTTAAAAGGTTTTTCATCATGTTATTATATTTGAGACTCAAACTTTAATAAATAATCCACATCATCGAATCACCCCCTTGACTACTACCGAGGATATTCTTAAGTATCACGATCACAATTATTCACGCACTACGGGCCGAGAATAGTTGTGTATTCATTAATGGTCATGATCATGCCAACAATCGTCCATCAATGCACTACGACCATTCGAGGATTTTTAATCACATCATTTGTAACATTACGGTCGTGATTACATAGAATAATCCACTCGGTCATAATCATACCAAGTCCATCCATGCTCTACAGGCCCATGTAGATGACTTTAAAAAAAAATATAAACATGAGGATGATGACAATGATATAAGAATTCAATAAAACAAGTTCAAGAATTATTTTATCCGGGAATTATTAACGTCAAATTGTCAACGTGAATCGCTTTGTAGAGTAAAATTCAAGAATGATCGGGGAAGAATATTTCGTGAAAAGATCTTTGGATGAAACGCAAATATCAAGGATATTCTACTAATTTCATGGAGTATATAGAAGTCAAAGTTTTAACCATTTGGGTATAATAAAGAATGGAATAACAAAAAGAAATCACCGTGCATGCGGTGCTTGATGGCAGACGAGTTATTCAGCGAGAATAATAATAACGGAACCGGTGGGGTGAAATTCAATGCAAGCGGGATGTTCCAACAGAATAATAATAAAGATGGAACCCGGATCCGGTGTAAAAACACACGGATAGGATATTCCAACGAGAATGATAAAGGCGGAACCAGTCAGGTGTAAAACACATGATGGATGTTCAACGAATAATAATAATAAAAGCGGAACCAGTCGGTGTAAAACACATGCACAGGATGTTCCAATGAATAATAGAAGAATGTCACCAAGTATAGGGTAAAAGCACGTATACTGAGTTATTCCAACAGAATAATAAGCAATGGAATAACATAAGGATTTCACCAAGTATAGGGTATCTGCGTATCACGGAGTTATGTATAGGGTATGCCACTTTTACGAGTTATTCCAATGTAAGAATAATAGTGAATGGAATAATGTAAGTTCTCTTCAAGAAGAAAGAATAACACCCACTACCAGTAAAAGAACCTGAATATAGAAGTAGTAGAAGTAGCGAATACTCTTCTTCTTTCTATAATTTTCTCTCTATAAGCTTCTCTCTATAATTTCTCTCTACAGAGTTTCAATGAATTAAGTAAGAAAATAATGAAGGAATGAGCTTCTATTTATAGGAAAATGGAATGCATAGTAACTAATCCATGAAGCGGTCCAGATTGATTTACTTTAATCGGACGGTCCATATTTAAAGAAAAATCTTTTAAATAAAATATAATATATTCTATTTATATAAAAACATTTTCTTACTGCAAACACTACGCAATCTATGCAAAACACTATGCAAAACACTATGCAACACTATCATAATAAAATATAATATATTCTATTTATAGAATAAACTTTAATAAAGTATTCTATTTTATATAAAGAGATTTTACATTTTATTACGTTAATAATCTGAATAAAACAAAAGCGTCATTTATCATTATAATAATTCATATTATTAATAAATGATAATGGAATCAATGAGAGAGTAACTTCACATAAGCATCGATAATTAATACCGTAATGCTTCTTATGCAACCACACTTATTATCGCATTACTTTTACTACTGAAAGTAGTTCAACAAGAACTACACGGTAAAACTTCCGTAGTTATTTCAATAAAATATTTTTGTCGTTTTCTCAATCAATCCAATAATTACATTATAGGGTCCACCAATGATTGAGTAGTTATACGAATATTCCCGCTAAACCGAATATTCCCCAGACCAATCGAATATAATATAACCACTTGCATACTTTGTAAAATTTATAAATACTACCCACAACTATAATATTATCTCAAATTCACACCATAATATTAAAAATTATTTTGACAAAATTTAAATCTTTATTGATAAAATCGGGGTCTCACAATAACACTTACTAATACCACGTATACCCATGATTTTCATTAGTCCAATGCTTTTATTATGACTTTCATCATAATCCACGTAAATGATCCTTTTAGTTGAAGAAATATTTGAGGGTTTAAGAAATGGGTTTTATCTTTGGGTCAATACAAAATTGATTTCACGCTCTAAGTAGGCTAAGAAGTCTTCAAGAATACGCCAGAAATTTATTAATAATAGAAATATCATTCAAAATGTGACTCTCGTCAAGACTTGGATAAGACGTCACATCGATACTAACCTGTGACTTCATCCCTTAACCTAGATAGCACCTCACAATGATACCTATAAACTTGTCATCTTCATTCACGATGTTGCTCTACGGAAAGTCCGGCTTCGGTGCATTCCACACAAGGAAGTCAACAATGAAAGGTTCGGGGCTCTTTACTTATGGCTTGATATGACAATGATTAATTTTAGGGTTTGGTTACTTTGAATTAGGTGTAACAGGTTGTTATAAATATAAAAGCTAACAACCTTACTTAAAAGCATGATGAGTAGTTAACCAATTGATTCCTAAAATCAAAGGCAAGTATTTTCAAAGAGATAAGATTGGATGAGTAACGTGAAAGTTTCGATTTGAATCAACAAGATTTATAAGCAGTGGAGGTAACGAAGGTTTCTCCCAACTAAGTTTAAACAGATAAATCAAAGTCCAATTTCTGCGAGTCAAATTTAAACGTTGAGCGCAAGCAAGAGAGATAAAATAATAGGTAGAACCGGTATCGAATACGATATAGACTTCGCAAGAGCTTATGATTAACTTACCCGTGATAATTTTATTCGGGTTCCTCGTCACGAGAAAAAAACGCTCTCTCTTAAACTAAAGGCTTTGGCTTTGTTCGGGACATCCTTTGGCATCACTATCTCAACTGGACTTGACTTCACCATACGACAAAATCGAGCTAAGTGACCCTCTTCCGCAATTAAAACACGCTTTGGATTCTTGCATGCGGTTTGGACGGATGTCCTCCCTCTGTCGCATTTGAAACATCTGACCGGTGGTCGTTCTTCTTCCTTTGAAACGGGTGCGATCCGACGTCTTCACGTCATTGTTGAACCCTCTCTTCTTGAAATGTCCATTCTTATTATCTTGGCCATGATTACCCAAGAAATGGTTACCATTCTTGACATGATAATTTCCCCACGATGGTTATCATTGTTAGATGGCATGAATTGCCCATAGGTATGATTATTATCGTGTTGTTGCTCATTACCTTTTGGTTGAAATGACTCAACTGATCTCATGTGCTTCATTGCTTATCTCAATATTTTCGGATGTCATTTTCAAATCACCGCCACCAAACATGGGTTAAATAACATATCACATATTATCCCTATACTCAACCAGACCAAATAAATACCACATAAACTTAGGTAGGTCATACTAGCGAAGGAATTCCCCGTCTCTCCCTCCTAGTTCTTGTCTCACATCTTAGCCGGAGATCATATCCTAAGCTCGATACCAATTGTGACGCCCCTAAAATTAGGTATCGTCACCCATCTTGGGTCGCCACTTACATGGTACATAAATTCAAATACAACTTATTAACCTAAGCGTCAGGTGTACAATCTGACATAAAGCGTGAGTTTGAATACAAATATTGTCTACTAGATATTATACAAACTCAAAAGGAGTCCTCATTACAACTATTATCACACTATTTCACGGAATAGTGAGGACTACTAATGCTATCCTCCGGACCATAACTTTCAGTTCCCCGACTCGTCGTCCAATTTATGTTCTCATTTCACGAAGAAAACGGTGAAAGAAAAGGTGAGCTCAACTAGCCCAAGAAGAAATATTATGACTAAGATAATGCAGAATAAATTATCATTAGCCTTCAACAGTGTTGTTAAGCGATAAAATACAATAGACAACCCGGTTTAATCTGCATGGAATATCTGATCCATTAAAAGAGTCAAGTAGAGAATAAAATCTACTATCTTTTAGGTTTTAAAAGGTTTTCATCATTTTTTTATCATTTGAGACTCGACAATAAATAAACCACCACATCTAATCATCCCCGTACCACTGGGTGAGGATTTTCATCAAATTATCAATGGTCATGACTATCCGAATCACCCCCGGTCATAATCATACCAAAAACTATCCATCATTTGCATTACTGAGCCGGCGAGGACTTTTATCACATCATTTATAACAAAGCCATGATTATACCGAATGATCCTGGTTATAATCATACTAAGTTCATCTACGCACGTAAGCCAAAAGATAACATAATATATCGGGAGGATGATGATAATGACATAATAATTCAATAAAACAAGTTCAAGAATTATTTTATCCAGGAATTAATGAACGTCCAAATTGTCAACAAGATCTTGTTTTGTAAAGTAAAATTCAAGAATGATCGGAAGAATATTTCCATGAAAGATCTTTGGATGAAACGCAAATATCAAAGATATTCTACTAATTTCATGGAGTATAGAAGTCAAAGTTTTAATCATTTGGGTATAATAAATAATGGAATAACAAAAGAAATCACCGTGACATGCAGATCTTGGCGTAGATGAGTTATTCAACGGAGAATAATAATAACGGATCTTAACAAAGTCGGGTGAAATTCACCGCAAGCAAGGATGATCCAACAGAATAATGAATCTTTGAATAATAAACAATGGAACGGTGGGTGTAAAACACACGCATGACAGGATATTCCAATGAGAATAATAAATGCGGAATAATAAACAATGGAACCGGTCAAATTGTAAAACACACGAGACAGGATATTCCAACGTAATAATAAAGAATGGAATAACGAAGAAGATCACCAAGTATAGGGGATTCAGCGTATCTGATTATTCCAATGAATAAATAAGAATGGAATAATATAAGATTTCACCAAGTATAGGGTGTCGCATATACATCTGAGTTATATATAGGGTATACCACTTTTAGGAGTTATTCCAACAGAATAATAATGAATGGAATAATGAAGTTCTCTTCATGAATAAGAAAGAATAACTTTGGGACGGAATCACAACAAATAATATACTTACCTGTAGAAGAATGAATATTGGCAAAGTGAAGTAGCGAGAATACTTTTCTTCTTTTCTCTATATATTTTCTCTCTATAGCTTCTCTCTATAATTTCTCTCTGTAGAGTTTGATAAATTAAGTAAGAAAATAATGAAGGAATGAGTTTCTATTTATAGGAAAATAGAATGCATAGTAATTAATCCATGAATCGGTCAGATTGATTTACTTTAATCTGACCATCCATATTTAAAGCAAAATCTTTTAAATAAAATATAATATATTCTATTTATATAAAAATATTTTCTTATCTGCAAACACTATGCAAAAAACACTACGCAACACTACGCATAATAAAATATAATATATTCTATTTATAGAATAAACTTTAATAAAAGATTCATTTTATATAAAAGATGTTTATGTTTTATTACGTTAATAATACGAATAAAACAAAACGTCATTATCATTATAATAATTCATATTATTAATCGACAATAATGGAATCAAACCGAGTGACTTACACACATAAGTATCGATAATTAATACCGCTGGTGTCTTCTTATGCAACCACACGTATTCATGTCTTTTACTACTAAGTAGTTCAACAAGATTATCCAGTAAAACTTCCGTCGTTATTTCAATAAAATATTTTGTCGTTTTTCTCAATCCGACAATAATTACATCATGGGGTTCACGCAATGATTGAGTCGTTATACGAAATCCATCAACTAAACCGAATATTAAAACCAATCGAATATAATATAACCACTGCATACTTTGCAAAATTTATAAATACTACCCATAACTATAATATTATCTCAAATTCACACCATAATATTAAAAATTATTTTGACAAAATTTAAATCTTTATTGATAAAATTTGGGGTCTCACATAGATTGCCTGATGTGTGATTTGTCAACAGTTAGGATAGTCATGACAGCTACCGTAACAATGTACATGAAATCATGCATCAATCATAAGTTACTAAATCTAGATTCTTCTGGTGCCCTACGTACCAATGCAGGTTAAAGAGCACTTATAATGATCGCCTAATAATTTTCAGTAGCTATAAACAAATCCATCCATCAGACAAATTCACAATTACCTAACGTGATGTTGACAACACAGAAATTCCAATCTTGACATAAAGATCCACTTTCAGTCCCTCATAGCAGGACATGGGCCAATCAAATATTCAAGTAATCAGTCTTTCGTTTGATTTGTTACTAGTTGGTAATGAACCTTTAAAAAGTAGGTACATTCAGCAGGATATATAAATGTTCAAAACTCTAAACCTCTGATGATAAGTACCTAGCATGATTGAACCATCTATACTCTATATCTTCAACCTTGATACGGTCCGGATTTTCTTTCTTCTCCTTTTGAGCGGAATGATGGGACGACGATTATCGATCGTCATCACTATATATTATCTGTTCGTTATTTGTTTGTCGACATATAATGAATTTGAAATCGTCCTTCAATTAAAATCATTAAAAGGGTGAAATCTCTTAAGTAAATAAAACTCATGCAACCACAATGTTCTCTGCTATGAGTCTCCGTCAATGTTTAGGTTTCCATATCAGCAGGATCTAGTGTTGATCCCCCCGTTCCACAAAAAAATAAGTCATTATCCAACATGCATGCCCTAACAATAAGTGAAGGATATATTTGTAATATTAAATAAATAAATAAATGAAAAAAGACTCTTTCTTAAAACTTTTTTGATGTGTTACTAAAGTTAAAGTTTGCATGAAATATAGAGCAACTTATTCATAATTTTCTTATTAGCCTTTATTAAAATTTTAAATTTAATGAGTATATTTTTTAGAAAAAAAAAATGCATTCTTGTGATATGTTCAAATTTTAATATTCATGAAAAGATGAATTATAGAATTTAATTCTTTTCTTTTCAGACGTAATCTAGCTAATTAAATAGTATATTTATAATTCAACTTTCCTCTCACTTTTTTCTTCTTTAACACTATTTGTAAATAATATTTAAGTTGTGTTTATTTGTTTCAATTTAATATAGGCATTATAATTAACATGACTTTTGTTGAAGTTAAAAGTAAATTAAATAATTCATAATATTTAGTATTGTTTCTTAAATAAAGATGTGACAAAATGTTGATATAATTTATAAATATCTAAGAGTATGGTGTGTAAAATTTTACTTAATGATAGGCAACAAAAAAAAATATATAAAAATTAATAATTATTCATATTAAAAATTAAGAATTATTCATATTATTTTATGTTGATCGTAATTTAATTTAATCACATATTTATCGACAAATATACCTTTTTTTCCATTATCATTTTTAGTTTCATAAGTATACCCTAAAAAATTTTAGTTGGGTTACATTTACAAATAACTCTTATAAAAAATAATATATTAAAATTTAATTAGTAAATAATTAACCATACATGAAATTATAATAAACTAAAATCATAGTCATAATTTTGTAACAATTCTTTACTTGAAATAATATTATTGAAAAAATTTACTTCATTTTATTTTTTCGGCGTTTAGGGAGCATCAACCGTGCGAATGTGAGCTCGTTACGTAACACCAAACACCTAAAACAAACCCCCGCGCACACAATTGAAGATCTTCGCCTCCATTTTTCTCATTTCCTCGAGTTTCTCTCGACTTCCCCCTCTCTCTCTCTCTCTCTCTCTCTCTCTCTTTCTACATTCATCCATTTCACGCTTTAAGCCCCGCCCCTCTCTCTCTGTCTACATTTCTGCGTTTTTCTTAATCTCAATTTAGGGTTAAATCGTATCGTTTTATATGTGCATTTGGATGCCACTGCTGATATCAGATTCTATGATTCGATTGTTTGATTGATGTGTAAGTAGTCTGCAGCTGAGGAACAGGTTCGGGTGCTTAAATGGACTCGATTGGGAGTCATAATGGCGACGTAAGTTCTTGGCATTTGATCATAGCGGTGTTCTTTGCATTCGGTTTCCTTGTCCTCAGGTTCTTGCTCGACAGATTCATCTTTCGCGTAAGATTATTTACCTATCTCTCTTTTTGTTTTTGCTGATATTGAGAATCTTTAGTTTCCTTTTTGATTCAATAATTTCAGCAATTAATGTAATTCCTTAATCGCAACGTTTCTTGTTGTTAATTAACTATCTTGAAGTATGGTTGAGTAATGAGTAGCCATGATCTTTATGCTCATTCTCAATGTAAAGCTATTAGGAATGTAGAAATTTTGCAATGTATTAGAGTAAATTTGCCAAAGAGCTTAATAAGGATAGGATTTGTGGAAGTAATGACTAATATCCTTGGAAGTAACACCTCCTCCAGCTAATGAGGAAAAATATATACATCTTACTTTTTTAAATAGTTAATATGTACGACAAATTGAAAATACAATTTTTTTTTTCAAAAGTTGAAAATTAAGATGATGAAGAAACAGCAATGAACAGTACTGTATTATACCATTGTCATTCCAAACCTATGTTGTCATGTAATTCTTATTACTACGCATTCCGCGACTTGGTACTATCATTATGAATTGTGGTACATGAACTTAGATGTCTTGTGTTCCCACAATTGGTAGCTATCCTCGTACCCTTTTAACATACTGACTTATCCAATAGTTCAACGTTACTGGTAATCATGTTCCAAACTGTGAGCCATAGACTCATGTTTTCCCAACTTATTTCATGCCCCCTTTCCAATTATGACTTAGGTACGAAAAGCTAGGGAGGTTTCAGAGAGACTTTCAGGGTTGAGTGCAGGTTCCTTTGTGCTTGTAGGAGAATCCAGTTGAACTCTTGGGGCAATGTTTGCGGAAGTTTGATCAGATTTGGAAGAGGATGATTGATGGGAAGGGAAGGAAAGAATTGTGCTGGGAGGGTGGCATACTCTGGGTCTTGCTATTAGGGTGTGAAACAGAGTTAGGTTGTGGAAGAGTATCTCCTTAAGTTGGTTGGACCACCCTTGGTGTTGGTCTCATCTCCTCTGCCATGTTTTCCTGAAGCTCTCCAGCTTCGCAATTTACAGTGAGGCAAGTGTGAAAGACTACATACCTGATTTAAGAAGACAGCATCCCAGATGTCCCATTTTTAGGATAACTGTTCATGGTTGATTGTCAGAGGAGGTCAAGTTGTTTTTTGCTTAGGAATTAGAAGGGCTAGAGGCTTTTCTTGGTCGGATCAATCTAACTCTATTTCAGGGATGACTGCATACAATTTCCTTGAAAGGGTGTGTGGTGCGTAAAATCCCCACTGAAGGCTGCTTTCTTTGTTTCTTCAGTGTGTTAGGTAGCGATGTTAACTTACTGGAGAACCAGTTACCAGTTTCTGGCAATTCTTCTGTTTTTGTTAAATCTTATTTAAGGATTTTCTTCAATTGATGTGGCTAGGTAGATGTATTACATTTTGCTTGGAGCGAGGGTGTGTACTAAATTCCAGAACTATACTGGAAACAGAGTCTGGATTTGTTTACGCAAATTAAGGTTCGACCTGAAGTCTCCTTTAGAAATTCCTTGAATGAAAATGCAAGTACAAGGGAGAAAAGGATGAGAATATTTGAAGCTTATAGAGAGCTCAGGAAACTGAAACCAGTAAATGATGCCAATTTGTCTTGGTGGTAGGCATATAGCTGTTGGAAAGGATACAACTTCTTTGTGTGGTATATGAACCGGTGGGGCAGGAGTAGGAAATCTTTTAGAGGAGGTGAACTAGGTTCCAAACATTTTTCTCAAAATACTGATTCTTTTGGATCATTAAGTCTTTCCAAGGTTGTACAGACTCTTTGTAAAGTTTATGGGCAAGTTCATTGCTTAGACCTATATTTTTGCTGTTCAGGCCTGCGAGCTTATGCTTGTTTCTTTCTCTTCTAGATATCATGTATATCAGGTTGATCCCCTTTTTTAGTGCTTTTAATGTATATGTTTCCTGGTAAGTGCTTTTAGTGAATATGTTACTTGTTCAAGAATGACATATGAACAGTCCAGTTATTTATTTTTACTTTTTTTGGGGAGTAATTCAGATATTTGAAATGTACTTTTTTCTTATTAATGCTCATATCATTTTCAGAGGCTGGGCATTTGGTTGTTGAGCACTAGAGGTGTTCCATTGAAAAATAATGAGTCTACTAGAGCGAAGATTGCCAAGTGCACAGAGTCTATGTGGAAGCTAACCTACTATGCCACTGTTGAGTTTTGTATTTTAAAGATTACCAACCACGAACCATGGTTCAGAGATACAAAAGAATACTTCAAAGGCTGGCCAAATCAAGAGCTGAAGTGAGTAATGTGATAGATGAAGCTTATTGCTCAATCTATAGAGATATAGAAGGAATTATCAACGTGTGATTTGCTTACTTGACATTATGAGCTTTACTTTACAAGGAAAATCCTTTGGTTTTTAAATAGTATAAGAGGCTCCAACTGCATGATCCATTTCTTGTTATATTATCTGTGTGCTTCCTTTTTTTATATGGAGTTTTATCTCCTCAAGTTCAATATTTGCTGCCCTTTTCTGAATTAGTTGTTAAAGTTTTACTCCTGTCATTATTTATCTTGATTGATTGAATAGAAAGACCTAAAGGATCTTAAATGATGGAGTATATATTTGACTTTATCAGAAAAAAAGGAAATACTTTGACATTCCTGAAACATAATTGATTGGCCATCATCGTAGTGGGAAAAATATTTTTCCTCGGGCCTTCTTAATTTGTGTCTGAAACAGCAGTGTGATCCTCAGATGAGATTTTGTTTTGAACTTACAGTTCATTGCTCGTTGCCTGCTACACAGTTCAACATTTGAAGAATTTTTACATGTGCTTATTAATTTGTGAAAATTTTAACCTCACATTGTTGATATCATTCCTAATTCTTTCAAATAATTTGTATCATTTTTATTCCAGGCTTCCCATAAAGCTTTTCTATATGTGCCAGTGCGGGTTCTACCTTTATAGCATCGGTGCCTTGGTTAAATGGGAAACTCGAAGGAAAGATTTTTCAGTAATGATGTCTCATCATATAGTAACTGTCATCCTCATCAGCTACTCATACATCACAAGGTATCTTTCTTTTACAGCATTATTATATAGCATAATGCTTCTGTAGTTTTATTGCTCAACAAAGAGCATTTAATAACTATGATTGGGATTGTACATGGGTTGTGCCTCCTTAATGCTTTTAGTGGATGTGTCTGCCTATTATCACACTAACAATCATGCATAATGGCGTGAATATGCACTTGCACCCCCCCCCCCCCACCCCCCCCCCCCCACCCCAAATATATATCTGTCAATTTGGAGTTTCTTTCAAATGTGGAAGCCCATGGTATAGCTTTTGTTGAATTGGTCTGCTAATATCTGTCTGCAGTTTCCCAGTGTTCGAAAAATTACTAAGCGCCGGAGGGGCGCTTACCAGGCCGCGCCTGGGAATTTCCTAGGTGGTGTTATATATATTTCTTTCTACTATATGTTTTTGATACTTAAAAAACATGTTTACATAGATGCAAAGATTCTAAATTTACAAGAAAAATTACCAATAATAACAATCTTACCAGGCACAACAAATTCATTTCAAGTATTTTAGAGCTTCAAAGCCTTCATCAAATAAATGCGGTAGAGATGTAATTCGATCTAGGCGCTCAACCTACTTGAGGCAGTAAACTACCGCCTAGGGACTAGGAGAATTTTAGAAAATTGGATTGTCAAGTTGAGGGTGAGAAATCTTATATGTCTGGTATTCAAGGAGGATAATTAATCCACTGACCAAACAATAGGTCCGTGGATTAATTATCCTCCTTGTATATCAGACATATATATGCAGATTGAGCCTTAGAGGGCCTGCTCCTCTGAAAAATATAATTGGTTGTTGGGCTTATTACCTTACAAAGGCCTATCCAAAGCTCTAATTTAGCAGAAACTTTTGTTTTCCAGTGAAAGAGGCTAAATAAAAATGAGAGATGAGCCAGGAGAAACGAGATTACAAGAAATTTCTTTCTGGCTTGTTTGTTAATTTTTTTATTTTTTTTTTGGGAAGGGAAGGGAAGGAAAAGTTCTTCCTCCCAATTCTTATGGAAAGAAGAACTTTCCCTTACAAAGTTACAATCCCTTCCCTTCCCTTCAAATTTGAACTCACAGACAGGCTTTTAAGCTTCTTTGTTTTTCATACTAAATTCATTGTAGTGCTAAATGACTATTGGTTTTGTGGAATCCCTGCAAATGTTTTGATTCTTAAATCAGTGATGTAGTTTTAATTGTAATGACTAATGAGGCGTTTCTAGGATATGTAAATGGAGGATTGCGCATCAGGGGTCAGCCTTGGTTTTGGAACAGTCATGACATGACCCCCAAAAGACCATATACATCTTCCATTGTTGTTCTAGGTTGTGTCATACTTTTACCATCAAGCTCTGATGCATGACTAAAGATGAATATATAAAATTGTTGCTTACTTTTTCAATCGTGTTTACTGCTTGATACCATCCGCCTTGTGGAACTGTTTCATGGAGAGACTTAAGGGGAATTATAACTATTTGTAATGACTAATGACTGAATTTCTGGAATATGTTCCTTTTGATCATGTGATTTCTTGGTCTTCCATATCTTTAGTTTCTAATCACACTTTCTGGCTATTGATTATATTTCGTGGGAATGTAGAAATCAAAATATTACATGGAACATAGCATACAACTAGGAAAGTAGATTATTGTCCATTGAGTTAAATATGGTTTCTGTGAACTTTTACGAGAAGTTGCTTGTAATTATAAATGAGGCTATGGCTAGTGTAAAAAGTGTGGTGAAGATTCACAAGCATTGGATCAACATACTACGAAGAAAAGGTAGTTGTGACAAGTAGATAGTTATAAATTGAGGGATAAGTGTCATCAATTATGACTTTGTAATCACTTGGTTTTTTTTAAGAAATTATGATACGAGCACCTGTAACAAGCTGAAACCCCTTGCTATGGAAACATTTGTTCTAGTTATTGTTGTAGCCAAAGGATTATTTGGGAAGCTATGCTTCAGTTTGTTGTGTCAAATTCTAGTGCTTTGCTGATACGTGTTTTTATTTCTTAAAATAACTACTTATGCTTGATCTTTGTTTTCAACATTTGCTATTTTCAGTAATTATGCTATTTTTAGTAATGATGAGGTGAGAACTAGCCTGCTTTAAGTTGGAGGCTTCAATTTGCTGTAGTTATATACTCTCTCTGTTCCATAATACAAGATCAGTATTCACTTTTTAAAAGTCAATATAAGATATCTTCAAATTTAAAATTTTCATGATTTATTTAAGTTTTGAAAACAATAATCTCGTAATTAATAGTACTTTTTAGATAGTTTATGATAATTCATAATTGTGATGAAAAAAATTATAATAATTCCTACAATTTTGAATTTGAAAATATTTTAAATTGAGTTTTTAAAAGTCTGATATTGATCTTATATTGTGAAACGGAGGGAGTATGAAGTATATATATTTCTGAGTAAGCCAGCATCACATGCTGGTCCTCTTAATTATATGTCAGTACTACGGTTATTTATCAACTTAGTAATGTTAATGGAAGTGCCTTTGAAGTTAATTTTATCATTTATCACTGTTTCCATAATTAGGCCTTTCAACAGCATACTTATCAGCATCGTACTATCATAGCATGTAAGGCAAATTACAAATGAGACAACTCAACCATCCGAACATTTCTAGATGAATCCAGCTTTATGATCATATGGCATCTCCTGTTCAAAGTAGGTTTTTGAATTAAATAAACTATACATTGCATCATTTACCATGAAAATAGTACTAAACTATTTTACACAGGTTCTTTCGGGTTGGATCAGTTGTTCTTGCATTGCATGATGCAAGTGATGTATTCATGGAAGCAGCTAAAGTTTTCAAATATTCTGAGAATGAGCTTGGAGCAAGTGTGTTCTTTGGTCTATTTGCTATTTCATGGCTTATATTGAGGCTTATATTCTTTCCATTTTGGGTCATACATTCCACGAGGTTTGTCCTTGAACAGATGCTCTTGTTCATTAATCACTACTACTAGATATGCCCCCTTTTAACAATTTATTTGTGTTTCCATTTCCCAGTTATCATCTCATTAAGGTCTTGAGGCTATCTCAGGCATATCACAAGTCATTATACTATGTTTTCAACACCATGTTATTGACTCTACTCGTGTTTCATATATATTGGTGGATTCTCATATGCGCAATGATCATGAAACAACTGAAAAATAGAGGGAAAGTTGGAGAAGATATACGATCTGGTAAGCATTTTTTTTAATTTGAAAATCCATAATTGTTGTCAACTTCTTAGGCAAATCACAGTCGTATGAAATGCATAAGTTTATATATCTGAAAAGGGAAAAAAACAACTACTTGTTTTTCAGTAAAAAGAAATGGGAGAAATTAAAATTTTGGAGAGAACAGAAGTGTTATGTAAAGCAAACCTTAAGCATTAGATGATCTTCGCACTGAGGTTTTAAGCATTCATAATTGTTCGTTAGGATGGATGGGAAACTAAGAATTAAGGGAAGGCAAGTGGAACGAAAAACCTGTATCCCACAGAAGTGAGACTATCTTTTCTCCGTGTGCTAGTTAAGTCAAAAAGGATACAAGGAAGGAGAGAAGTTTTGATGTGATTTACACTATACCCTCTTAAGTGGAGAGCTATTAAGGGCGCTCAAAACTCGGAAGATAGTTCTCTCCCTTTTCCTAACACCTAAAATATGAATGAGCATAGACCAAGGAATAGCTAGCATATTTCCTCTTTCCTCTTCCCTTTTTAATCTACAAAAAAAGATTTTTTTATTTTTATAAAAAAAATCCTCCACTACTACCAACCAACACTTCCCCCCCTCTTCCCTCCCTTATCCTTCAACTTTTTCTTGCTATCAAACAGACTATTAAGAAATCCATTGGCCTAATCAAATATTTTGAAAGCTTCCCTGGGAAAGTTAACCCGTTATTTTTTTTTTTGGTGATTTAAAGCATGTGTATCTGTTTGCTTTTTTAAGGAACTTGTTTCTGGAAACATGAGCATACTAGATGCCCTCATTCAGTCCATGAGTTCATGACTTGATTGGTAGTTGCAACATGAAACCATAAAACCTGAATTATTAGACCATATTGTCATCGTATAAAATTTAGGCAGAGACTTGGGAGGATGAGTTGATGACACAATGAAAAATAAAATTAAATGATTGCTTTACTCTTTTCCTTTTATCTTTTATATACCTTTCAGTTTTTTATTTAATTTTTCTATAGATGTAGCTAGTAACTTCGCCCTATCTGAATACAGATTCAGAGGAAGATGATTAGTTGGAAGGACCTGCATAACTGGTATACTGATATTTGTTAACCCACAAGAAGATTACATTTGACTTGGTTGTAGGTTTGTCTCTGCAACTATATGTTCTTAATCTGGTGGAAATAGGTTCAAAATTTTTCTACATGTCCATTTTCTAATTTTTTTTTTATTGTGATGATGATAGAAAGGGGGTAGGACCATTGGATATTTGACTTCTGGATTAAATTTGATGTATAAATAATAAGAAATGACTGCATAATTGTTTTCTCATGACTCTCTCTGAATGAACAGATTATATGGTTATTTCTTTTATTGAAAATGAACAGCAATCAATCACTTTCTATACCAAGTTTATGTTTGGTTGCTTAGTGTTTTGCAACATTTGGTGCGTTTAGAGCGATTGGAAGTTCAAATGCACTTAAAAATCTTATTCGTCTAGTAGCAACTTATTTTAAACGCGATTTATTGATCTCACAAACGCAGCACGCAGAGTTTGAGTCTTAAATCGCAAAACACCAAAACTGGTGCGGTGCGTTTGGAGGTCCAAACATTGCAAATGCTACCCCCGCAACCATTGTAAACCCTAAAATCTAGTCGGTTCCTCCAGGAAATTAGACAACTTGCTAGTTGTAATAATCAAAAATCACTCAGTTATTAGTCAAACATATAATTTGTTATAATCACTCAGTTGTTATAATTTGTTATAATTTGTCTTTTGCTAGCCGTAGAAAAAGACAAAGAAATTCAAAAATCAGAGGAAGGCGTGGACTAAATTTATTAATGAAACATATAATTTGTTATAATCAAATTGTCAATTTTAATCCACTCGCATTCGTTGACCTTTCAATGTTTCTTACATGCTGTCTTGACTACAACTTGCACTCAGTTATTTTCTGCTTAAATACACTTCAAAATCTTCCAATTTTTCACTTTTACAACTTAAATTATAATGTTTCAATTTTAGGAAATTAAACCCTAATATCTTTAAATTTTTATAAATTAAATCTTTTGGCCACCAACGAATAATAATTGATCCAAATGAGAATATTTTAGGTAACTTCAATTCAAAATAGCTTTGAAAATACAGAAAAATGTAAGGATGTGATTACTGTGTGATGAAAATAAATAGAAAAAATTGAAGGCGATAAATATAAACAATATATACCCTTTAAAAACTTAATTTTTCAGATCGATAGAAGACTTTGAATGTATAAAAAATTATAATCACGTAATTAGTTAGTCTGTAATGAAAAGCGATTTGGGTGTGAACAAGGGAAAGTTGCTTGAATGTGTGAAGAGAAACAGAGTTCTATTTCTAGCTCTACACAATTTACCGAAGAAGTCTTGAAGTGACTTGGTCAGAGTGGTATTTCAATGTTTCATCATTGGTTCTTTTTGTACTTTATGGGGATGATTTTAACTCTTTGCACATGTGGGTGTTGGAGAATTGTGGCATATAGGAGAAGGGGGAGCAGTGGTCGTGGGGGAACAAGTTTGCTTTCAATTTGCAACTTCGAGTGTATAGGTTGTCCCTAGGTTTAAGAAACAAGGATGAATTCCTAATGGCAAAGATTGAACATGAATTATGTCCACGGAATCCGATATAAGAAGAGTTTATTTGACATTCGTAATTTAATACTGCGGAGCCTAAAAAATTAAAAAAAAAATTGAATTTAACTAATACAACGTCGTTGGTCAATTGTCATATCATACTTAGCGTCCGCAGTTTAATACTGCGAACGGTGCTTATTTAAAAATGACGTCGCTTTCAAATTGGTCAGCCACACTTAGCGTCCGCAATTTAATACTGCGGACGAATACTTTTATAAGGAGGGGTATTTTAGTCATATGTTTCGTCCGTAATATTAAACTGCGGAATACTGGAAACTAAACTGCGGACGTGAGATCTATTAAACCGTTCGATCTTAAGATGGAGGGTCACGATGTGTTGTAAGGCTAGACTCTTTTTTACAATATTAACTACAAATCGATCCCCATTCTTTAATAACGAGTCCTTATGATTGCTAAATATTTTATTGATCTAAATTATTATATTAACCATGAAAATTATAGTTTTAAAATGCAAAAAAACGTGATTTTTGACTTGAAAATTTTGAAAATAAAAGGACATCAGACCTCCCCCTCTAATTTTATACAGTAAAACCCCTATTTCGGAATACTCTATATAAGAATAACCTCTACAATATTATAAAAAAAATTAGTCCCAATTTGGGTCAGTTATAAATAGGAATAACCTCTAAATTGTAATATGTTATATACTACCTACATCCCACAATAAGTGATTTTTTAGGCTTAATATTTTTTCCTAAAATAAGTGATGTGTTAGAACTCCAATACAATTTTTACAATATTTTCTCATATATGCCCTTATGCATCCAAAGGTATTTATTGAGTCTTGCAATCACTACAATTAAATGACACTCATTAACTCTTTAACTTCAAAGAAAATATATTAAGGGTATTATTTTGTCATTTTAACTTGTGTATTGGTATGTGTGATTTAAGTTTAAAAAATCACTTATTATGGGACGGATGTAATCTTTTTAAGTCAGATTATTAAACTATACATCTATATAGAATAATTAATATATATATATATATATATATATATATATGAGAGAGAATATTAATTTTAAAAACTACTACGCTTCTATAAAAACTACATTTTCTATAAAAGAACTACATTTTCTTATAAAAGACTATATTTCCTATAAAAGACTACATTTTTCTAGTTTGAAAATCTAAATAATTTATGTTTTCTTTAATTTTTTGTTATAAAATCTATATTTTTTGTTAAAGTGGATATTTTTTTGTTCGAAAAATATTTTGCATTCATTACTCTATATTTAGTAATAACCTCTCAATTAATACAAAGTTTAATTTCAAATCTATTCCTAAAAACAAGTTTTACTGTATTAATTATACTGGTTTATATTAAAATTAGATTAATTAATATCTATTTTATATTTTAATCTTTCATAAATAGACAAATACTAAAACTCTCAGGATTCATATTGATAAATGGATGTCCATATCTTTATCAGTTCGCTGAGTACATTCACTCTACACGTCTACCAAGAAACTATAAAGACCGGAACAATTCTTGTCAAAAAAAAACATGAGACCTACTTGTCATCTTTTGAGTTAACATGTTTTTATTGGGAAATTTATAATTTCCCATAATTTTTTTATAAAAGAAATTTATATAAAAATATTATTTTAATATGTAAAAGTATTAATTTCTTTTTTATTACTCCCTCCATCCTTTAATATAAGACGTTTTAGAGAAATTTTTTCAAAGCTTTAATATACGACGTTTAGAATTTCAAATAAGTATTAATTACTTAATTTTTAATATTATCCAAGTATTAAATACTATAACTTTAATTATCTCATTTTTTTTTTATCTAATAAATAACAATTTAACATTCAATACAAAACTAATATAAATATTTAATATTAATACAATCATTTCTTTAATATTGTGCGGGATCACTTCTGCAATACAATCATTTTTTGTATTTTTCTAAAAAAATATATCTAATCATCTTATTACACTGAGAGGGACAACTGGATAAGCAGGAAACTTCTACTCTCCATGTGCCACTCACATTATTATCAAATGAACGTCCACATTCCAGAGTTAATTACTTTGTAATGAGTCACCATTTTCAAATAATCCGAGTGCAAAATATCAAGAATATCCAGCTGCCAGCTCATCAACTTTTCTCATTCCTTGTGTACCCATCAACCAATAAATAGTCACTTGAATATTCCGTTCGTTACTAAAAGATTATCGTTTTAGAATAAAAAATTTATTTTAATTTATTTATCGCTTATAACTTTTTAAGAGAATAAATTATTTATTTTTCTATATCACTCCTACCTTCTCTCATTCTTCTAAAAAATTATCTTCCTTGTATTAATAGTTTTCAACTTCCCATAAAGGGGTAACCATAAAATTTCAAACAAATTTTAATTGTTAAATGATAGTATTAAATGACTTTCTTAATTCATGTGTTAAATGTAAGACCCCGAAATTTTTTTTAAATAAAAAGGAATTTCCTTTATTTATTATTTTGAAATAAGAAGGTTGATTTGATTAATGTGGATAGTTAAGGGTTAAATACTAAATATTTCAAAATAAAGAAAGTGGTTATAAAATATTCATTTTGTTTGGGAATATTAGTTTGGTGGTCGTGGAATATTAAATGCATCGGGGAATATTAGACGACTTGCGAAAGCCATGTGTGGGCCCCATAACTAAAAAAAGCGATTGGATGAAGAAAACGACAAAATATAAGTTGGTTAAAAATAACACAGTAGTTATTATCATTAAGATCGTTGGAATACCCGGTG
Organism: Panax quinquefolius; assembly: GCA_020205615.1. Classification (NCBI taxonomy): domain Eukaryota; kingdom Viridiplantae; phylum Streptophyta; class Magnoliopsida; order Apiales; family Araliaceae; genus Panax; species Panax quinquefolius. The sequence goes on from CM035158.1 coordinate 120,294,860, forward strand.
GTTAAAATACGATGTCTGGCGTCGCACAAGAGCATTACCAGTATCAAGATGATTGTTGAATTATTGATCCTTACGTAAAAGGCACTACTCAATAATTTTTACAAAGAGTTATCGCTCAATATTTTATTTTATTGATTCAATAATTCATTGCGTTGATATTTTATATTATTGTTGTTCAATAATTGTCAACGCACATTATCTCCATTATCGATCAATAATTCATATTATTTAAATAATATTATTAGATAAGATTATTGGCAATGTCTAGAAAGTTACATCGAGGAGAGGTTTGGTCACCTAATCACTTGGCCAAGAAGGAGAAATCCTTATCTGAAAGCCCCTCTTCCCAGGAACTACTGGTCATATATAATTGTGATTCGTAATATTATTTGTGAATAATTAATTATTGATTCATATGATAAAGAAATATTTATTTTATGTGGATATAAATGATGGATTTATTTATGTGGTTATAAATGAAGAAATTTTTGTTGAGGTGTTTTATCAAGATTTTACCGGATTGGAGGTATTAAAAATTAAATCGGTTTTGAGATATATTCGGGGATTATAATTTTTAATCCCGACCGTTGGATTGTGGTAATTTTGGATATGTTATACATACATAAGTTGAGTATATGTCCACAAATTTTGAACCGTTAAAATGCACGAATGATTTGTTGTGAATTTTAAGAGGTGTCGATTCAAAATTAGGTTTATAATTGATTTTGGTGGAAAATTCTAGAATTGAGTGGGCCCCACTTGTGGTTGGTGAAGAAATGTCTTTGAATTTTATTTCAAATGTGGTGGGTGGCAATAGTAGCAGAGTAAAGCCATCAGTAGCAGTCAAGTCGCGCTTTACGGCTAACATTTTCCTATAAATGAGGCTAAGTTAGAATTGAAAATCACACCGTAAACAAAGTTTTCTCTTCTCTCTATATATTGTCGAGCGTATTTTGTGAGTATTTAGATACTTTGAGTTCATTCTTTCAAAGACAAGTTTCATTCAAAGATCACTTCCCGACCTTTCCTTCCAAGATCGATGATTCTTTGAGGTAAGGGATATTATTTTTTTTTCAGAATGATATTATTTCTTCAATATCATTACGTTGAAATGTTGATCCAAGTTTTTATCAAATTTGGAACTTTTTCATTCTGGGGTTACTTATTCATGAGTTACTATTCACGAGTTACTATTCATGAGTTACTATTCATTTAGTTCTTATTCACGAAAGTACTATTCATGAAACGTGAAGATGTTTTTGTGGAATTTCTATCTTTTGGTGTCGGATTTACTATTCATGATACTGGTATTATTCACGATATCTAAGACTATTCACGATACTGCAGACTATTCACGATATACTACACTATTCACAAAAAAAAAAATTCTTCTTTTGTCTAAAACATCTATTTTGGATACTAGCTTTGATCAGATCCATGTTTTGATCATTCTTGAATTTTACACCACCGTGATTATTTTTGGGGTATTGTTGGACATGGATAAAACAGCATTTAATCCTTAATCCTTAATCCTTGTCATTTTGTTTTCTTTGGATTCGTTCTTTAAAATATTTTTCATCATCTTCGCCTTAAATGATGATATTATTGAATATCTTGGCCAGAAAGCAAAAAGATGAATGATTTTGAAGAATATCTTTGGCAGAAGAGTGTAAAGATGAGCAGTGTTTAAATGAATACTTAATTAATCAATCGATGAATATCTTTTCAGTAGTCAAAAAGATGAACAGTGTTGAGATGAATACGACCGATCGATGAATATCTTGGGCCAGTAGTGCAAAGATGAATGTTTGATTTGAGATGAATATTGATTGATGTTATGAGGGATAAAATATTGATGATGGATCGTTAAATTCATAGATTATAGTAGATTTCATTCTCTACGTAACTCTTCTATGAAATTATTTCGTCATGCGAATATTGATTGAAAATTTGTTGTCTATCAGATTCTATTAAATTTTTTCCTGTTGAAGACTAACGATAATTTGTTGTATATTATCTTAGTCATAATATTCTTTTATCGAAGCTAGTTGAGCTCACCCTTTTCCTTTTTGTTCCATTCTTTCTCGGGAGGCGAGAATATATGAAAATGCTAGCCTGGTGGGGTATGGAATGAAGGTTTTAGAAAGGATTGTTTAGTAGTCCTCACCATTTTGTAAAATAATGTATCAATAAATGTGATGAGGATTTATGTGAGTATAAATATTGTCTCAGTAAGATAATATTTGTATTTAAACTCACGCTTTTCTTGTTGTAATAATAAAGTTGTAGTTGTTTCGCACAATGTATCGACAACTCGAGAATGGGTGATGTATACCTATTTTGGGGCGCCACGGTTGGTATCGTAGCTTAGGGATATGATCTCAAGCGGAGATCGGGGAATAGAAACCAGGAGGGGAGAGACGAGTAAATCCTTCGCTAGTGTGTCCTACCTAAGCTTATTTGTTAGTTGGTCAAGATGTAAGGGATATTATGTGATATATTGATTTCCTTAATTAACCCTTGTTTTTTATGACAAGATTTGAGAATGTCGACCGAGAATATTAACAATGGAGTAAATGAGACCGTGGAGATGCTTGTCTTTACCAACGAGGAGAACGTGTAACAGTCGGTGGCAATGTTCCTCCCGTGAACAACACCATGGAGCGAGATGATGAACGAGGGATGTTTAGAAGTTTTTTGCAGTTCATGCAAAATCGCACGAGGGAGACTCGTGTTCAAAATACTGAGGAGGAAATGATAGTAATTCACGGGTTGTCACAAATGCAAGCGATTCAAAGAGTTGGGACCATCGAATTTAAGGGAAAGCCAGATCCGATCACGGCGGAAACATGGGTCAAGCAAATTACCAAGATATTCGATGTCTTGGGATGCACCTGAGGAACAGAAGGTTCCATTCGCCACCTTTATGTTCCGTGGCGGCAGGTATCATCGGTGGGAGTCTGTGAAGCGTATCCATCCACCAAGACTCAAAGATGTCTTGGGAGACATTTCAGAGACTATTTAATGACAAATACTTTCCGAAAGTGTTCATTATATGAAGGAAGTGGAGTTCATCGATTAGAGCAAAACAAACGATTTGTGGTCTCAAAGACGAGGCAAAGTTTGCAGAGTTATCCAGTTTCAGACCTCATTTGGTGGAGAATGAGGAACGATGACGCGGATGTTTCTTAGAGGTTTGAAACCCCCAGATACGTCAAGATCTCATTTCATAAACTTTCTTTATTCGAGATGTTGTAAGCAGGCTCAATTATTTAAGCGAGATAACGAAAGTACGGCCAACCGAGGACCATAACCAAGATCGCACGAGAGATAGCAAGCCAATGAATAATGATAACTGCGGAGAAAGAAACAGACGGACAGAAATGGTAACCACTCGGTGGTAATCATGGTCATGAAAATGTAAGAAGCGAAGTCGAGAGGAGATTTTAAAAAGAGGAGATTTAACAACGACTATGTGAAGACGACAAAGATCTGCAGAAGAATCGGTTCTAAGGGAGGAGAACGACCACCCATTATATGCTACAAATGCGGAAAAGAGGGACATATCGATCAAAGCGCCCACAACAGATTCAAGGTATGCTATAGTTGTGGAAAGGAAGGACATATCGCTTTCGAGATCAGACGCAGTGAGCGAAACCTAGTTCGGCCGGGGACGGTGACTCAAAAGATCGTTCCCTAAAAGTCAAAGTCAACGATTCCGGAAGAGCGTTTGTTGTGACCGGTCATAATGCGAGGAACCCAAACGAGGTGATCACGGTAAGCTATTTATAAATTCTTGCGAAGTTTATACCTTACTTGATAACCGGTCTATACCCATTCATTTATCTCTCCGCATGTGCTCAACGCTTAAACTTGACTCAGGAGAAATTAGACTTTGACCTATCTGTGGAAACTCCGTTAGAGAAACTTTCATCACATCCACTGCTTATAAATCTTGTTTGATTCAAGTTGGCACCATCACCTTACCATTGACCTTATCTCTTTAAAGATACTTGCTTTTGATGTGATTTTAGGGATTGATTGGTTAACTACTCATCATGCCAAAATTGATTGTTTTCGTAAGGTTGTTAGTTTTCATATTCCTAACCAACCTTTGTTGTATTTAATTCAAGCAACTAAACCATTAAAATCAATCACTATCATATCTAATCATAAAGCTATTCGCTTATTGAAAAACGGATGTCAAGCTTTCTTAGCCCATGTTATGGATTTGAATAAAGACACGCCAAATTTGAATAATATTCCCGTTGTTATCGACTTTCCCGACGATTTCGAAGAAGAACTTCCTGGCTCACCCCGTAACGTGAAGTTGAATTCTTTATTGATCTTGAACCCGGCACAAAGCCCATTTCTAAAACCCCATATCGAATGGCTCTATTGAACTTCAGAGTTAAAGGTCCAACTACGTGAATTGTTGGACATCGGTTTCATTAAATCCAAGACATCTCCCTGGGTGCTCCTGTTTTATTTGTAAAAAAAAAAAGACGGAGTATGCGACTTTTTGTATCGACTATCGGAATTGAACCATGTCACCATTAAGAATAGGTATCCTCACCTCGTATTGATGACTTGTTTGACCAATTCTGCAAGGGGCACAATTCTTTTCAAAATCGATCTTCGTTCGGATATCATCATTGAAAATTAGAATCGAGGATATTCCAAAGCACGCCTTCGTAACTTCTGCAGATGGGCATTATGAATTCTTAGTCATGTCTTTCGGACTAACTAATACTCCTGCTGGCTTTCATGGATATGATGAACCGAGTATTCAAGGAATATTTGGATCGATTCGTTGTTGTCTTTATTGATGACATCCTTATATATTCCAAAAGTCGTGAAGATCATGAGCACCATTTGAAGTCGGTACTCAAAAGGCTTCGTGAAAACCAACTATATGCCAAATTGAAGAAATGCGAAGTTCGCTTGAGGAAGTAGCCTTTCTTGGGCATGTGGTGTCAAAACATGGAGTATCTGTTGATCCCGCCAAGATTGAAGCAATACAAAGTTGGGAGCAACCAAGTCTGCGGATCAAGACGTAGCTTTTTGGGCTTGCCGGTTATTATCGGAGATTCGTGGAAGGGTTTTTTCGAATCGCTACTCCATTAACTCGCCTAACTCGAAAGGATACGAAATTCGCTTAGGGGCGAAGAATGCGAGAAAAGTTTCCAAGAGCTAAGAGAGACTTATTTTTAAGACTGTTTCTAACAATACCATCCGGTTGGATGGATTTGTTATCTACAAATGATGCTTCGTGCAAAGGGTTAGGATGTGTTCTCATGCAACATGGGAAAGTCATAGCCTATGCCTCGCGACAACTTAAAGAGTATGAGAGGAATTATCCTACCATGATCTAGAGTCATAAAGCAATCGTTGCCAGGCTTAAAGATATGGAGGCACTATCTATATGGGGAGAAAGTGGAGATATATTCGCACCATAAAAGCCTTAAATATTTCTTCACTCAAAAGAACTCAACACGCTAAGCAATGACGTTGGCTCGAGCTATTGAAAGACTACGACCACACTATTCAATACCATCCCCGTAAAGTTGAACGTGGTAGTCGACGCATTGAGTAGAAGATCATATGCGGAACGAAAAGCGATGATGTCAAGTATACGACAGAGCCAACTTTAATAGAAAAAAGTTAAGGTTGCTCAAGCCAGGCAATCTTGAAATGACACGTATGAAGAAGAAAGTACAAGAAGGAGCTATTCCTAAGCGAGAATTGATGAAGAAGGAATACTTGAGTCCACTCTAGACTTTGTGTTCCTAACGACTCGATTTGAAGTACAAGATTATGATGGAGGCACACAATACACCATTTGCAATCCATCCTCGAAGTACTAAAATGTATCGTGATCTTGACATACATTTTGGTGGAATAATATGAAAGAGAGATTGCAAAGTTTATCTCGATGTGTTTAACTTGCTAACGTGTAAAGCGGAGCATCTAGTACCTAAGGGTCCGTCAGAACCACTGAGATTCCGGAATGGAAGTGGGAACACATTACCATGGATTTCGTTACGGGTCTTCCTACGGTTTCTCAAGGCATCAATGCTATTTGGGTTATTGTTGATAGATTAACCAAATCCGCTCATTTCTTGCCGATACGGGAGACTTATTCCCTTGAACGTCTTGCTAGTATGTACGTAAATGAGATTGTGAGGTTGCATGGCATGCCTGTATCCATAGTTTCGGATCGTGACCCAAGATTCACTTCAAGATTTTGGGTTAGCTTGCAAAAAGCTATGGGCACGGATTTGCGATTTAGTTTAAGATACCATCCCCAAACAGACTGGACAATCAGAGAGGACTATTCAAACTCTTGAAGATTTATTAAGACTACGTGTCCTAGACTTCAAGGGAGTTGGGATAAGTATTTACCATTGGTGGAATTCTCCTACAACAACAGCTTATCGTGCAAGTATAGGTGTGGCTCCATTCAAGCATTATATGGACGAAAATGTCGCTTCCAATATGTTGGGATGAGGTGGGTGAAGCAACATTGTTGGGACCCGAAAGTTAAGACACGATATGACTCACCGAAAAGATCCAAATAATTCGACAACGATACAAACGGCTCAAGATCGACAAAAGAGTTATGCGGATCTTCATCGAAAGGACGTGGAATTTAATGGGGGATCATGTATTGTCATGAAGTTGCTCCATGGAAGGAGTTACAAGATTTGGGAAGAGAGGAAAGCTCAATCCACGATTTATTGGTCCATTTCAAATTCTCGACCGAGTAGGAAATGTAGCCTATAGACTTGCATAAGTTACCTCCGAAAGTATGTCTCGTGTTCATAATGTGTTTCACATATCTCGCATTCAGTAAATATGTGAAAGACCAACCACGTTATCGAGTTAGAACCGGGACGAGATAGCCAAGACTTAACGATGAGGAGGTACCTATCAAGATCTTGGATAGGAAGGAGCATGCCCTACGCCAAGAAAGGTCATACCACAAGTTAAAGTTTTGTGGAGGAATCATGCTATAGAGGAAATGACCAGGAATTGGAAACGGAAATGAAAGCGAGGTATCCTCACCTTTTCAAACACTGTAACGCACGTCAATTTCAAGGACTAAATTTCATAAGGAGGGAGGTTGTAAGACCCAAAATTTTTTTTAAATAAAAGGAATTTCCTTTATTTATTATTTTGAAATAGTAAGGGTTGATTTGATTAATGTGGATAGTTAAGGGTTAAATACATAAATATTTCAAAATAAGCAAGTGGTTATAAAATATTCATTTTGTTTGGGAATATTAGTTTGGTCGTGGAATATTCGCATCGTAGGGAATATTCGATGATTTACAGCAAGTTAACCATGTGGGCCCCATAACTCTGAAAAGCGATTGGATGAAGAAAACGACAAATATAAGTTGGTTAAAAATAACGGCGTAGTTGTTACCGTTAAGATCATTGAATACCCGGTGGTTAAAATACATGAATACGCGTGGTCGCACAAAGAAGATACCGGTATTGACAAAGATTGTTGAATTATTGATCCTTACGTAGAAGGCATTTACTCAATAATTTTTACACAGAGTTATCGCTCAATATTTTATTTTATTGATTCAATAATTGTCTGCGTTGATATTTTATATTATTGTTGTTCAATAATTGTCACCGCACATTATCTCCATTATCGGATCAATAATTCATATTATTTAAATAATATTATTAGATAGCATTATTGGCAATGTCTAGAAAGTTCACAAGGAGAGGTTTGGTCACCTAATTGCGGCGCCAAGAAGGAGAAATCCTTATCTGAAAGCCCTCTTCCGGGAACTACCTGGTCATCATAATTGTGATTCTCGTAATATTATTTGTGAATAATTAATTATTGATTCATATGATAAAGAAATATTTATTTTATGTGGATATAAATGATGGATTTATTTATGTGGTTATAAATGAAGAAATTTTTGTTGAGGTGTTTTATCAAGATTTTACCGATTGGAGGTATTAAAAATTAAATCGTGGGTTTTGAGATATATCATGGGATTATAATTTTTAATCCCGACCGTTGGATTGTGGTAATTTTTGGATATGTTATACATACATAAGTTGAGTATATGTCCACAAATTTTGAACCGTTAAAAATGCACTGTAATGATTTGTTATGAATTTTAAGAGGTGTCGGATTCAAAATTAGGTTTATAATTGATTTTGGTGGAAAATTCTAGAATTGAGTGGGCCCCACTTGTGGTTGGTGAAGAAATGTGCTGAATTTTATTTCAAATGTGGTGGGTAGCAATAGTAAGTGTAAAGCCATCGTGTAGCAGTGTCAAGTCCGCTTTTACGGCTAACATTTTCCTATAAATAGAGAGGCTAAGTTAGAATTGAAAATCACACCGTAAACAAAGTTTTCTCTCTTTCTCTCTCTATATTGTTGAAATTTTTGTGAGTATTTAGATACTTTGAGAGTCATTGTCAAGATAAGTTTCATTCAAAGATCACTCCGACCTTTCCTTCCGGCAATCGATTCTTTCGAGGTAAGGGATATTATTTTTTTTCGAATGATATTATTTCTTCAATATCATTATGTTGAAATGTTGATCTGAAGTTTTATCAAATTTGGAACTTTTTCATGTCGGGGTTACTATTCATGAGTTACTATTCACGAGTTACTATTCATGAGTTACTATTCACGAGTTACTATTCACGAAAGTACTATTCATGAAGCGTGAAGATGTTTTTTTGTGGAATTTCTATCTTTTGGTGCTTGATTTACTATTCATGATATACTGATTATTCACGATATCTAAGACTATTCACGATATCTGAGACTATTCACGATACGACACATTATTCAAAAAAAATAAAATTTCTTCTTTTTGTCCAAAACATCTATTTTGGATACTAGCTTTGATTGTATCCATGTTTTGATCATTCTTGAATTTTACACCACCGTGATTATTTTTGGGGTATTGTTGGACATGGATAAAACAAAGTACTAATCCTTAATCCTTAATCCTTGTCATTTTGTTTCAATGGATTCGTTTCTTTTAAAAATATTTTCATCATCTTCACCTTAAATGATGATATTATTGAATATCTTTGGCATGTAGTGCAAAAGATGAATGATTTCTGAAGAATATCTTTGGCTCAGAGTGCAAAGATGAACAGTGTTTAAATGAATACGACTAATCGATGAATATCTTTGGCCCAGTAGTGCAAAGATGAACAAAAGTGTTGAGATGAATATACCGATCGATGAATATCTTTGGCCCAGTGCAAAAGATGAATGTTTGATTTGAGATGAATATTGATTGATGTTACAGGATAAAATATTGATGATGGACTGTTAAATTCATAGATTATAGTAGATTTCATTCTCTACGTAACTCTTCTATGAATTATTATTTTCATTGCTGAATATTGATTGAAAATTTGTTGTCTATCAGATTCTATTAAATTTTTTCTGTTGAAGACTAACGATAATTTGTTCAGTATATTATCTTAGTCATAATATTCTTTTTATCGAGCTAGTTGAGCTCACCCTTTTCCTTTTTGTTCCATTCTTCTCGTGGAGGCGAGAATATAGCGAAGATTTAGCCTGGGGTATGGAATGAAGGTTTTAGAAAGGATTGTTTAGTAGTCCTCACCATTTTGTAAAATAATGTATCAATAAATGTGATGAGGATTTATGTGAGTATAAATATTGTCTGTAAGATAATATTTGTATTTAAACTCACGCTTTCTTGTTGTAATAATAAAGTTGTAGTTGTTTCGCATCACGTATATTGACAACTCAGAATGGGTGATGTATACCTATTTTGGGGGCGTCACATTAAAAGTTTAAACGATAATCTTTTAAGAACGGAGGTACTCCCTCTGTTCCTTAATATAGGTCGTTTTAGAGTTGTGCACAAGTATTAAGGAAATGATTGTATAGCATTAACAATAATATCAATTGTCTATATTGCTCTTGTATTGAAAGAAGAGATTGTTATTTATTGGACAGAAAATAGTAAGAGAACCAAAGTTATATTTAATACTTTGGGTAATATTAGAAACTAAGTAATTAATGCTTACTTGAAATTCTAAAATGACTTATATTAAGGAATAAAAATATTTATCTAAAACGACTTATATTAAGAAATGGAGGGAGTAATATAAATTAAACTGTTCAGGTTTGATTTGTAAATTAAAAGTTCGATTCGAGTTCGACTCAAAAAATAAATGATTCAGATATAAATAAATTTTAAAATTTGATATATTACTCATTTTTTTTAAATTATAATTTTTTATTGATGTATGACCCAAAAATTTAAAGTATTCGGATTCGATTCGAAATCGCACTTGACTCGATAACAAAACAAATTTTAATTAAATTTTATTTCATACTTGATGAATTGAATGAATCAAATCTAAACAACTTAATATGAGTTCTTATACATGAACATGTTTATTGGACATGAATATTGGATATTTTTATTTTATTTTTGCTTGTGCCTCTCAAAAAATGCATATTATTTATTTAAACTAGAATTTTTATAAAATATAGTATTTTAGGTGTACTTTGGATACATATACAAAAATAGGGTTATACAGACTGTACAACCGTGTTCTTGTATATGTATCTAAATTACACCTAAAATATTATATTTTATAAAAATTCTTCTTAGAATAAATACTATACATTTTTTGAGAGTCAAACAAAAAAAAATTTGAAAATGTCCAACCAAGACTTATTGACTTAATATTGGAGTCAATTAATTTAGACTTCTAATTAAATATGCATTTGCAAGTGCAAACCAAATCCAAAATCCTATCCCGTGTACAAAATGTGTACTTAGCGCCACGTAGATGTCTCCCTCTCGCCATATATAAACTCCAATTTTGACGGCCAAATCCAAACAACAACTTCCATTTAATTAATTTCTCTCTCTAAAACAGAGTCCTACCTGAAAGTTATAACAAAAAGTATCTCTTTAACATGCAGGAAATGTACAAGAGGGAGTCCGCCGCCGTGGCTACCAACCCGTCGCCGCCACGGCTCACCCATGAGCAGGAAGTTTCCGTCATGGTTAACGCGCTAAAAACCGTCATAACGGGTGGCGCAGCAATGGACATGAACCATGAATTCTGCTTAATCCCAAGTACCCCAGTAACCGCCACCGCCTTCTTACGAGAGCCGGATGTTTGCCGATTCTGTAACATTAGGGGCTGTTTGGGTTTCAGAGCCTGATAGCAAGAAAAGTAATTTAGGGGCAGCAAAGAAAAAGAAGAAGAATTACAGAGGGGTGAGGCAGAGGCCGTGGGGAAAATGGGCGGCGGAGATTCGGGACCCACGAAAGGCAGCTCGTGTTTGGCTGGGAACATTTTTGACGGCTGAGGATGCGGCTAGAGCTTATGACAGGGCCGCCATTGAATTCAGGGGACCCAGAGCAAAGATTAATTTTTCGTTTTCTGATTACACTTTTACTTTCGATCATCAAGAAATTCCCCAGCAGCATGAAGAGTCGCAGGTGCAACAAAAAAATCCAAAAAAGAGTGAGTTTTCTTCGGGAACGGAAATGGGAATGGGAATGGGAATGGGAATGGAAAAGGAATTCTGGGAAGTGACCGGAGATGATGAGTATCAGAAATGGATAAAGATGATGATGAATGATAATGGTGGTGATCATTCTTCTGATAATTCAGCTAGTGGAAATATTGTCCACAGTATTTAATTTGCTAGCTTATATATATATACAGGGACGGATGGCTCAAATAATTTATTAGAATAAACAAAAAATTTAAAATTAATTGTATTTTATTATATATATATATATATGTTTTAAAATGGAGCAGTCTTTTTCTCAATTCAATTTGTACCTAAGTACACAGAGATGAGAGATCTAGAGAATAGAAGTGATGTATTATCAGATAATTAATTAAATAAATAAATTATTTAATTAAAATAAAACATATCAAAATTTAAATATCAAGGTCTTCCAAGTTCATTAATTGTGATTGAAGTTGTATAGAAACTAAGTTCTTACGGGAGTACGTCTTTTGAACAACTAAATTTCACCGAGTTTATAAAACACTAAGAGCATCTTTAATAGGTTATTCAATCACTTTAGAATATTCAAATAAATAAGTCGTATCAGAAAAATTTTATTCAACAGTTTTTTTAAACTGCCACATAGGTCAACAAATATTTTTTTCACTTTTTAATATATACAACCTTCTTCTTACTCTTCAAATCTACAATTAAAGTGTAAGACCCCAACTTTTATAAATAAAAATGAATTTTCTATAAATATCATTTTTGAATATTATAGAATAAATTTGATATAATGTTATAGTTGTGGGTAATATTTATAAATTTCAGAAAGACGCAAGAGTTGTTATATAATATTCAATTCCATTGGGGAATATTAAATGCGACTCAATCATTGGTGAAGTAACCCCACAAATGTAATTATCATTTCGGATCGAGAAAAACGATAAAAATATTTTTATGAAAATAACTTGGCGGAAGTTTTACAGATTGATACTATTGAACTACACCGGTAGTAAAAATAAAGAATACGTGTGGTTGCATAATAAGTATTGCAGTATTGATTATTAATATTTATGTGAGAAGTCACTCGGTTTGATTCAATTATTATCGATATTTTATATGTTATTAAATCAATAATTGAGATAGCGAAGTTGTTAATATTATTATTTGCATTATTAACGATGTAGAAGTTTCCGCCAATGAGAGGTTTGGTCACCTAATTGCGCGCAATAGGGAGAAATCGCTTATTGAAAGTTCTCTTTCCAGGAGCGAATTCATCGATTAATAGTGTGAATAATAATAAAATAATGACATTTTATTTTATTAAGTATTATTAACGTAATAAAATGCGAATTTTTTTATATAAAAGAATACTTTTATAAAGTTATTCGTTTTATTAGCTAATAGTAAAATCTTTTTATATAAAAAAATGTAATACTTTTTATAAAGTTATCTCATTTTATTGTATAATAATTAGAATATATTATATTTTATTATGCATAGTGTTTGCGATAGTGCTTTGCGTAGTAAAATCTTTTAAAAGTTATTCATTTTATTATATTATAAATAGAATATATTATATTTTATTTAAAAGATTTTGCTTTAAATATGGAATAGTCAGATTAAAGTAAATCAATCTGGACCGTTTCATGGATTAGTTCTTATTCATTCAATTCTTCATAAATAGAAGTTCATTCCTTCATTATTTCTTACAAATTCATTTGAAACTCTAGTAGAAAACTATAGAGAGAAAGAAGAAAAGTATTCATTACTTCACCATTCGATACCAAAGTTTTTTTTTACGGTAAGAGGTATTATTTCTTTTGTATTCATGAAGAGAATTTCTATTATTCCATCTTTATTATTCATTGGAATAATAACTCGTATACTGCTACCCTATACTTGGTGAAATTCTTTCAGTATTCCATTCTTTATTATTCATTGGAATATCCTGTCATTCATCTTTACTGTGGGACTGGTTAAAATCTTTATTATTATTCGTTGGAATATCTTGTATGCATGCTTACTGCCGGACACGATTCCGCTCTTTATTATTAGTTGAAACATCCTAATGGTGTGAATTTCACGACACGGTTCCGTCATTTAGTATTCTGTTGGAATAATGCACATACAAGCAACCGCATTTATGGTGATTTTGTTGTATTCCATTCATTATTATTCTATTGGAATATCCCGCCGGTCGTATGACATTACTGACCGGTTCCGTTGTTTATTATTACGATGGAATAATGCATACATCAAAATACCGCATGCATGGTGATTTCTTTTGTTATTCCATTCTTTATTATACTCAGTTGGTTAAAGTTTTGACTTCTACACTCCATGAAATTAGTGGAATATTCTTGATATTTACGCTTCATCCAATATCTTTTCATGAAAATATTCTTCTGAACATTCTTGAATTTTACTTTACAAAGAAATATCATGTTGATAATTTGAACGTTATTAGTTCATGAATAAATTAATTCTTGAACTTATTTTATTAAATTCTTATATCATTGTTGTGACGCCCCCAAAATTAGGTATACATCACCCATCTTGGGGTGAAACACTTTACATGGCATGTAATTTAAAAAACAACTTATTAACATAAGCTGTGGTATGCAATACGACATAAAGCGTGAGTTTAAATACAAATATAAATCTACTAGATATTATACAAACTCAAACAAAAAGTCCTCATTCTGAGTTATTATCACACTATTTTACTGAGAATAGTGAGGACTACTAATGCTATCTTGAGGACCATCACTGCTTTCCGACTCGCCCCAGCCTATATTATCATTTCAAGAGAACGGTGAAAGAAAGGGTGAGCTCAACTAGCCCAAGAAGAAATATTATGACTAAGATAATGCGAGAATAAATTATCAATAGTCTTCAATAATGTTAAACCGATAAAATACAATGATAACAACCGGTTTAAGCTGCAATGAATATCTGCAATCCATTAAAAGAGTCAAGTAGAAAATAAAGTCTACTATCTTTTAGGTTTTAAAAGGTTTTTCAACACTTTGTTTATAATTTGAGACTCAAACTTTAATAAATATTTCACATCATCGAATCACCCCTCACACTACGGCCGAGGATATTCTTTAAGTATCGACCACAATTATTCATGCACTACGGGCCAAGAATATTTGTGTATTCATTAATGGTCATGATCATGCCAACAATCGTCCATCAATGCACTACTGACCCATCGAGGATTTTTATCACATCATTTGTAACATTACGGTCATGATTTACAGAATAGTCTCTCGCAGTCATAATCATACCAAGTCCATCTATGCACTCATGTGCCACGAGATGACTTTCAAAAAAAAAATATAAACATGAGGATGATGACAATGATATAAGAATTCAATAAAACAAGTTCAAGAATTATTTTATCCGGGAATTATTAACGCCCAAATTGTCAACATGATCTTGTTTTGTAGAGTAAAATTCAAGAATGATCGAGAAGAATATTTCCATGAAAGATCTTTGGATGAAACGCAAATATCAAGGATATTCTACTAATTTCATGGAGTATAGAAGTCAAAGTTTTAACCAATTGGGTATAATAAAGAATGGAATAACAAAAGAAATCACCATGCATGCGATAATCGCATGCATGAGTTATTCCAACAGAATAATAAATAACGGAACCAGTCGGGTGAAATTCACACCAAGCAGGATGTTCCAACAGAATAATAAAGATGGAACCGGATCCCGGTGTAAAACACACGATAGGATATTCCAGAATAATAAAAAATGGAACCAGTCCCGGTGTAAAACACACGCATGTGATGTTCCAACAGAATAATAAAGAGCGGAACCCGGTCCTGTAAAACACATGAACAAGATGTTCCAATGAATAATAATAAAAAGAGCGGAACAGTGTCCGGTAAAAAACATACAGATGGATGTTCCAATGAATAATAGAAGAATGTCACCAAGTATAGGGTAAACCACTTATACAAAGTTATTCCAGCAGAATAATAAGCGATGGAATAACAACAGTTCTCTTCATGAATAAGAAAGAATAACACCCCTTACATTTGGTAGGAGATTGAATCTTCGTTAGCGGTGTAGTAACAAAAATACTCTTCTTCTTTCTCTCTTATTCTCTCTATACTTCTCTCTCTATAGCTTGAATGAATTAAGTGAAAAATAATGAAGCCCTAGGCCTCTATTTATAGAAGATTTCTAGCTTAAGACCTCACCGTGTGAAAAAGCGAGTGGCTCGACGAATGGTTTGACGCCGTAATGTGAAGCGACAAGTGGTTCGATCTTTTTGTAATGTGAAGCGACAAGTGGTTCGGACGTCTGGTAAAGGTAATTACTATTAACGAAGGTAAATACTATTGTGAAAGGTAAATACTATTCACAAGGGTAATTACTTATCGACGAAGGTAATTACTATCGACGAAGGTAAATACTATTCACAAAGGTAATTACTATTGACAAAGGTAATTACTATTCACAAAGGTAATTACTATCGACGAAGGTAATTACTATTGATCGAAGGTAAATACTATCGACGAAGAGACTCTTAGATGATGACATATGAGCCCCCATAAAATAATCAAACTTACCACAAATCATTTTTTTTTCATCAACACATTTTTAATCTTTCAACAATTATTAATCATTTATAACTTGTCGTCTCAATTATTGATTTAATACTATAACATATTATATCTGAGATAATCGTGACAATAATTGAATCAATAATATAAGAGATATGATCAAAGAATTATCGTAGTAATAATTGAGCATAGGTGAGTGACTTCTCACGTAAGCATCAATAATCAATACTGTAGTGTGCTCTTATCGCAACTACGCCAGACATCTTGTACTTTTACCACGGGTAGTTCAACAGCTTTTAACTTGGTAACACCTCCATAGTTATTTTTATAAAATATTTTTGTCGTTTTCTCAATCGACAATAATTACATTATGGGGTCCACCAATGATTGAGCCATTATACGAATATTCCTAACAAAAGAATATTCCACGACCAAACGAATATTTTATAACAACTTGCATACTTTGCAAAATTTATAAATATTACCCACAACTATAACATTATATCAAATTTATTCCATAATATTCAAAAAAATAATATTTATAGAAAAAAAATTCATCTTTATTTATAAAAGCTGGGTCTTACAACCTCCCTTCTTATGAAATTTAAGCCCACCGAAATTAGGGTACGATACTGGTATGTCGAAGAGGTAAGGATACCTTGATTTCATTTTTGATTTTAACTCCCAAGTCATTTCTCAACATCGTGGTTCCTCCACAAAACTTTGACTTGAGGTATAACCTTGAGCGTAGAATATGTTCCTTCTTATCCAAAATTTGAGCAGGAACCTCTTCATACGTCAAATCTTCCGCTATTATTTCGTCCGGGTTCTAACTCAATAATATGGTTCGGGTCTTTCACATATTTACGTAACATAGATATGTGAAAAGCGTTATGAACACGAGACATATTGGCGCAGAAATGAGTCTATAGGCCACGATTCCTACTCGATCGAGGATTAAAATGGACCAGATGAATCGAGGGTTAAGTTTTCTCTCTCTTTCCAAATCTTGTAACTCCTTTCCATGGAGCAACTCTAACAACACATGATCTCCTATATCGAATTCCACGTCCTTTCGATGAAGATCAAGATAACTCTTTTGTCGATTTTGTGAGGTTTTATACGTTGTCGGATCGTTTGAATCTTTTCCGTAGTCATACGCATTCAACTCCGGTCCCAACAACGTTGCTTCACCCACCTCATCCCAAAGATACCGGAGAACGACACTTTCTTCCATACAACGCCGAATGGAGCCATGCCAATACTTGCTTCGATAAGCTGTTGTTGTAGGAAAACTCCACCAATGGT
This sequence comes from Panax quinquefolius, assembly GCA_020205615.1. Classification (NCBI taxonomy): domain Eukaryota; kingdom Viridiplantae; phylum Streptophyta; class Magnoliopsida; order Apiales; family Araliaceae; genus Panax; species Panax quinquefolius. The sequence continues at coordinate 120,312,281 of CM035158.1, forward strand.
AAGAACTTGTCCCAACTCCCCTTGAAATCAAGGACACTGAGTCTTAATAGATCTTCAAGAGTTTGAATAGTCCTCTCCGATTGTCCGTGGTCGATGAGGATGATATGCCGAGCTAAATCGTAAGTCCTGTGCCCATAGCTTTTTGCAAACTAACCCAAAATCGTGAAGTGAATCTTGGGTCTCGATCGGAAACTATGGATACTGAAGATACCATGCGATCTTACAATCTCGTTTATGTACATCTGAAGCAAGACGTTCAAGTGTATAAGTTTCTCGATCGGAAGAAATGAGCGGACTTGGTCAACTATCAATAATGACCCAAATCGCATCAATGCCTTGAGAAACCTTAGGAAGGCCGAATGAAATCCATGGTAATGTGCTCCCACTTCCATTCTGGAATTTCAAGTGGTTGCAATGGACCTTTTGGTACTTGATGCTCATTTTAACTCGTTGACAAGTTAGACACCTTGAGATAAAAAATATTCTCTCTCTCTTCATATTGCTCCACCAAAATGTATGACGAATATCATGATACATTTTGGTACTCCTGAGATGGATTGCAAATGGTGTGTTGTGTGCCTCCATCATGATATTATACTTTAAATCGTGGTCGTTAGAACACAAAGTGGAGTTGACTCAAGTATTCCTTCTTCATCGATTCTTGCTTCCGGTATAGCACCTTCTTGCACTTTCTTCCTCATCACGCATCGACTCCGTGTGCGTAGCTTGGAAAGCGACTTTAACTTTATCAATTAAAGTCGGTTCTACTCGTATACCGCTTATCATCACATGCGTCCTCGAGTCTTTAATTCTATCTCCATCCTTTGCAAGTCACACAAAATGGTCCTTTGCGTTGACAATATCGCACTCGTACTTGCATATGATTTTCTACTCAATCGCGCCACCTACCACGTTCGCTTTTCAGGATGGTATTGGATGGTATGATCATAATCTTTCAGCGATTCAAGCCAACATCGTTGTCGCATGTTGAGTTCCTTTTGAGTGAAGAAATATTTGAGGCTTTTATGATCCGTAAAGATCTCCACTTTCTCCCCATACAAGTAATGCCTCCAAATTTTAAGTGCAAAGATAACACCGCTTAACTCAGATCATGAGTAGGATAATTCCTCTCATATTCTTTGAGTTGTCATGAGGCATAAAGCTATTACTTTTCCATGTTGCATGAGAACACATCCCAACCCTTTGCGAAGCATCATGTAGATGACAAATCCTCCGAGCGGATGGTATTCACCGAGCAGGTCTTGAAATAAGTCTCCTCTTGAGTTCTTGAAAACTCTTCTCACATTCTTCGCTCCAACCGAACTTTGTATCTTCCAAAGTCGGTGAGTCGATGGAATAGCGATTCGAGAAAATCCTTCCACGAATCTCGATAATAACCAAACTAAACCGAGAAAGCTACGTACTTGATCATCGATTTAGGTTGTTCCCACTTTGAATAGCTTCAATCTTTCTTTGGGTCAACAGATATTCCATGACTTGATACCACGTGCCCAAGGAATGCTACTTCTTGCCGAACTCGCGATTTCTTCAACTTGGCATAAAGCTTATATTCACGAAGCTTTTGGAGTGTCGCCTCAAGTGTTGCTCATGATCTTCACGGCTTTTGGAATAAATAAGGATGTCATCAATAAAAGGCGACCACAAAGTGATCTAAATATTCTTGAATACTCGGTTCATCATATCCATGAAGGCGCAGGAGCATTAGTCAATTCAAAGGACATGACTCAGAATTCATAATGCCGTCATCGAGTTCCGAAAGCCGTCTTTGGAATGTCGGTGGTTCTAATCTTCAATTGGTGATATCCGGAACGAAGATCAATCTTTGAAAAGAATTTGGCTCCTTGCAATGTTGGTCAAACGGGTCATCAATACGTGGCAATGGATACCTATTTTGATGGTGACGTGATTCAACTCCTCGATAATCAATACAAAGTCGCATACTCCCATCTTTCTTCTTCACGAATAGAACAGGAGCACCCCAAGGAGAAGTCTTAGGGACGAATAAAGCCAATGTCTAACAATTCCTGCGGTTGGGTCTTTAACTCCTCGAAGTTCAATAGGAGCCATTCGATATGGGGCTTTGGAAATAGGTTTTGTACCGGGTTCAAGGTCGATACAAAATTCAATTTCACGCCTCGGGGTAGGCAGAAGAAGTTCTTGAGAATACGTCGGAAATTTATTAACAATAGGAATATCGTTTAAAACCGGCGTATTTTTATTTAAATCGTGACATGAGCTAAGAAAGCTTGACATCCGTTTTTCAATAAACGAATAGCTTTATGGCTTGAGATGACCGTGATTGATTTTAATGGTTTGGTCGTTTGAATTTGCATAATAGGTTGATTAGAATATGAAAGCTAACAACCTTTACGAAAACAATCAATTTTTGCATGATAAGTAGTTAACCAATCAATCCTAGAATCACGTCAAATGCAAGTATTTTTAATGAAATAAGATCGACGGGTAATGTGAGGGTACCGATTTGAACCAAACAAGACTTATAAACAGTGGATGTAATGAAGGTTTCTCCCAACGGAGTTTCCACGAGATAAGTCAAAGTCTAATTTCTCCTGAGTCAAATTTAATCGATGAGCGCAAGTAGGAGAAATAAAAGAATGGGTAGAACCCGGTATCAAATAAAGTATAGACTTCATTAGAGTTTATGATAAGCTTACCCGTGATGACCTCATTCGGATTCCTTGCTCTTTGGGAGGTCACAACAAATGCTCTCCTTGCACTTCTGGGTTTTGAATTTTAAGGATGGCCTTTGGTGCCTCCATCCTAGTTGAATTTGTCTTGAACGCGACAAAATCGAGCTAAGTGACCTTCTCTTCCACAATTATAACATGTTTTGGATGGCATGACGCTTGATTTGGTGATGTGTCCTCTCTCCGCATTTGAAGCATATGATAGGTGGTCTTTCTCCTTTCTTAACAATGGGTCTTTGGATGACGCGTCTTTCCATTATTGTTGAATCTCCTTTTCTTGAAATGTCCATTCTTATTGTTTTATTACGATTACCACCGAAGTGGTTACATATCTCGGCCCATTGATTCCTCCACGCTTGTTGTCACCGCCTCGATGACTATTCTCGCTGGTATTATAATTTTGCCGGCTTCTCTTTTAGTTGCGTTGACTCATTATCGCGCTCCACTAACTGAGCCCTATTTACAACATCTGAATACAAACACAGTTTATGAGAAATAAGATGTTGACGTATCTCCCGGCTTCAAACCTCTTAAAAACATTTCGCGTCTATTCTCTCTTCATTATCCACCAGTGGGGACTTGAAACCGTGATAACTCCGCAAATTTTGCCTCGTATTGCGACACGGTCATATTGTTTTGTTCCAACTTGATAAACTCCACCTCCTTCATGTGGCGAATACTTTCAGGAAAGTATTTGTCGTTGAACAGCTCCTGGAACTTCTCCCAAGATATCTTGAGACAATTTGGTTGAGTACGCTTTTACCGATTCCCACCATGAATCCGCCTCTCTCGCAAGCAACATAAAAGGCGTGAAGGAACCTTTGCTCCTCGGAGCATCCCAAGACATCAAATATCTTGGTAATCTGCTTTATCCATGCTTCCGCCAGAAGTGGTTTTGGCTCTCCCTTAAACTCCGGTGGTCCTAGCTCCTTAAATTGTTTAGCGGTGACCGCCCGAGAGTTTTCCGTGTGTTTCCACCCCACGTTTTTGGATGAGTCGCTCTCTGCTTTCTTTATTGCATAAATTACATAAAGCCTCGAACATCGATCATTCGTCATTTGGTCGGTGTGTTGTTGTTTTGCGTGAGGATTGTCGCCTTCACGATGCACATTATCACGATTATTGATATGTGGTGAATCAACAATCTCCTGCGCTCCATTGCTATTCTCAACATTCTCGGATGTCATTTTCGATCATCGCCACAAAACAAAAGGTTAATTGACGTGTAACAAATTATCCCTATCTTCCCGACCAACCAATAAAATATCACATAAACTTAGGTAGTCATACTAGTGAAGGTATTCCCCATGCTCTCCCTCCTAGTACTATTCTCACATCTTAGCGAGGATCATATCCTAAGCTCGATATTAACCGTGACGCCCCAAAATTAGGTATACATCACCCATCTTGGGTCGATACTTACATGGCATGTAATTTAAAAAAAAACAACTTATTAACATAAGCGTAGGTAATAATACGACATAAAGCGTGAGTTTAAATACAAATATCGTCTACTAGATATTATACAAACTCAAACAAAAAGTCCTCATTCAGATTATTATCACACTTATTTTACAGAATAGTGAGAGGACTACTAATGCTATCTTGAGGACCATCACTCGTTTCCCCGACTCGTCCCAAATTTATATTATCATTTCACAAGAAACGGTGAAAGAAAGGGTGAGCTCAACTAGCCCAAAGAAGAAATATTATGACTAAGATAATGCGAATAAATTATCAATAGTCTTGATAATGTTAAACCGATAAAATACAATGATATAAATGCGGTTTAAGCTGCAGGTGAATACGCAATCCATTAAAAAAAGTCAAGTAGAAAATAAAGTCTACTATCTTTTAGGTTTTAAAAGGTTTTTCAACATTGTTTATAATGAGACTCGACTTTAATAAATATTTCACATCATCGAATCACCCTCGCACTACGGCCGAGGATATTCTTTAAGTATCACGACCACAATTATTCACGCATCACGGGCCAAGAATATTTGTGTATTCATTAATGGTCATGATCATGCCAACAATCATCCATCAATGCACTCACGCCATCGAGGATTTTTATCACATCATTTGTAACATTACGGTCATGATTACACCGAATAGTCTCTGGTCATAATCATACCAAGTCCATCTATGCCTACTGTGCCACGGATGACTTTCAAAAAATATAAACATGAGGATGATGACAATGATATAAGAATTCAATAAAACAAGTTCAAGAATTATTTTATCCAGAATTATTAACGCCCAAATTGTCAACATGATCATTGTTTTTGTAGAGTAAAATTCAAGAATGATCGGAAGAATATTTCCATGAAAGATCTTTGGATGAAACGCAAATATCAAGGATATTCTACTAATTTCATGGAGTATATAAGTCAAAGTTTTAACCATTTGGGTATAATAAAGAATGGAATAACAAAAGAAATCACCATGCATGCGATGAATCAAGCATGACATGAGTTATTCAACAGAATAATAAATAACGGAACCGAAGTGTCGGTGAAATTCACACCAAGACAGGATGTTCAACCGAGAATAATAAAGATGGAACGAGATCCGGTGTAAAAACATGAGATAGGATATTCCAGCGGAATAATAAAAAAGCGGAACCGTGTCCGGGTGTAAAACACATGCATGGATGTTCCAAGCAGAATAATAAAAGGCGGAACCAGTAGGTGTAAAACACATGAGACGGGATGTTCCAGCAGAATAATAATAAAAGCGGAACCAGTCGGTGTAAAACACATGACGCATGGATGTTCCAGCGAATAATAGAAGAATGTCACCAAGTATAGGGTAAACCACTTATACAAAAGTTATTCCAATGTAATAATAAGCAATGGAATAACAATGCAGTTCTCTTCATGAATAAGAAAGAATAACACCCCTTACATTTGGTAGGAGATTGAATCTCGCAATAGAAGGTAAGTAACAAAATACTCTTCTTCTTTCTCTCTTATTCTCTCTATACTTTCTCTCTCTATAGCTTGAATGAATTCGTGAAAAATAATGAAGCCCTAGGCCTCTATTTATAGAAGATTTCTAGCTTAAGACCTACCGAGTGTGAAAAGGCAAGTGGCTTGACGATTTAATTGGTCGACGCCTTTGTAATGTGAAACGACAAGTGGTTCGGACTTTTGTAATGTGAAGCGACAAGTGGTTCGACGTCTGGTAAAGGTAATTACTATTAACGAAGGTAAATACTATTGACGAAGGTAAATACTATTCACAAGGGTAATTCTACTATTGACGAAGGTAAATTACTATCGATTGAAGGTAAATACTATTCACAAAGGTAATTACTATTGACAAAGGTAATTACTATTCACAAGGGTAATTACTATTGACGAAGGTAATTACTATTGACGAAGGTAAATACTATTGACGAAGAGACTCTTAAATGATGACATACGAGCCCCCATAAAATAATCAAACTTACCACAAATCATTTTTTTTTCATCAACACATTTTAATCTTTCAACAATTATTAATCATTTATAACTTGTCGTCTCAATTATTGATTTAATACTATAACATATTATACTGAGATGATAATTGTGACAATAATTGAATCAATAATATAAGAGATATGATGCGTGAATTCTCGTAGTGATAATTGAGCATAGGTGAGTGACTTCTCACGTAAGCATCAATAATCAATCTGAGTGTCTGCTACTACGCAACTCTGGCGTACATCGTATTTTTTACCACCGGGTAGTTCAACAGTTTTAACGAGTAACACCTCGTAGTTATTTTTATAAAATATTTTTGTCGTTTCTCAATCAAATGATAATAATTACATTATTGGGGTCCACCAATGATTGAGCCATTATGCACGAATATTCCCTAACAAAAAGAATATTCCCCACTCAAACGAATATTTTATAACAACTTGCATACTTTGCAAAATTTATAAATATTACCCACAACTATAACATTATATCAAATTTATTCCATAATATTCAAAAATAATATTTATAGAAAAAAAATTCATCTTTATTTATAAAACTGGGGTCTTACAATTGTCATCATCCTCATGTTTATATTATTTTTGAAAGTCATCTGTGGCCTGTAGTGCATAGGTGGATTTGGTATGATTATGACCAGGGATTATTTGGTATAATCATGACCGTAGTGTTACAAATGATGTGGTAAAAAGTCTTCATTGGCCCGAAGTGCATTGAGGGGACGAGTTGTTGATATGATCATGACCATTGATGAATACACTGAAATATCCTTGGTGTGGCGCCCCCAAAATAGGTATACATCACCCATTCGAGTTTTCAATACATAGTATGCGAAACAACTACAACTTTATTATTACAACGGTAAAAGCTGTGAGTTTAAATACAAATATTATCTTCTGACAATATTTATACTCACATAAATCCTCATCACATTTATTGATACATTATTTTACAAAAATGGTGAGGACTACTAAACAATCCTTTCTAAAACCTTCATTCCATTACCCAGGCTCGTACTCATTATATTCTCGCCTCTCAGGAGAAGAATGGAACAAAAAGGAAAAGGGTGAGCTCATTAGCTCGGTAAAGAATATTATGACTAAGATAATATACAACAAATTATCGTTAGTCTTCAACAGGAAAAATTTAATAGAATCTGATAGGCAACAAATTTTCAATCAATATTCGCAATGAAATAATAATTCATAGAAGAGTTACGTAGAGAATGAAATCTACTATAATCTATGAATTTAACGGTCCATCATCAATATTTTATCCTGTAACATCAATCAATATTCATCTCAAATCAAACATTCATCTTTGCACTACAGGGCCAAAGATATTCATCGATCGGTCGTGTTCATCTCAACTTTTGTTCATCTTTGCACTGTGCCAAAGATATTCATCGATTGGTCATATTCATTTAAACACTGTTCATCTTTTGCACCACAGCCAAAGATATTCTTCAGAAATCATTCATCTTTGCTTAAAGGCCAAAGATATTCAATAATATCATCATTTAAGACCGAGGATGATGAAAAATATTTTTAAAAGAGCGAATCCGGTGAAACAAAATGACAAGGATTAAGGATTAAGGATTCGTACTTTGTTTTATCCATGTCCAACAATACCCCAAAAATAATCACGGTGGTGTAAAATTCAAGAATGATCAAAACATGGATACAATCAAAGCTAGTATCCAAAATAGATGTTTTGGACAAAAGAAGAAATTTTATTTTTTTTGTGAATAGTCGAGTATCACGTGAATAGTCTGAGTATCGTGAATAGTCAAATATCGTGAATAAATGCAAGTATACATGAATAGTAAATCCGACACCAAAAGATAGAAATTCCATAAAAACATCTTCACGTTTCATGAATAGTACTTTCGTGAATAGTAACTCGTGAATAGTAACTCATGAATAGTAACTCGTGAATAGTAACTCATGAATAAGTAACCCCGACATGAAAAAGTTCCAAATTTGATAAAACTTGGATCAACATTTCAACATAATGATATTGAAGAAATAATATCATTACGAAAAAAAATAATATCCCTTACCTCAAAGAATCAAGATTCTTGGAAGGAAAGGTCGGAAGTGATCTTTGAATGAAACTTATCTTGACATCAAAGAACTCTCAAAGTATCTAAATACTCACAAAATCGCTCAACAAATATAGAGAGAAAGAGAGAAAACTTTGTTTTCGGTGTGATTTTCAATTCTAACTTAGCCTCATTATTTATATGAAAATGTTAGCCCTAGAAAAGCAGACTTGACTGCTTTACCGATGGCTTTTACTCGCTACTATTGCCACCCACCACATTTGAAATAAAATTCAGCACATTTCTTCACCAACCACAAGTGGGGCCCACTCAATTCTAGAATTTTCCACCAAAATCAATTATAAACCTAATTTTGAATCCGACACCTCTTAAAATTCACAACAAATCATTCGTGCATTTTTAACGGTTCAAAATTTGTGGACATATACTCAACTTATGTATGTATAACATATCCAAAATTACCACAATCCATTGGGATTAAAAATTATAATCCCCAATATATCTCAAAACCCCGATTTAATTTTTAATACCTCCAATACGGTAAAATCTTGATAAAACACCTCAACAAAATTTCTTCATTTATAACCACATAAATAAATCCATCATTTATATCACATAAAATAAATATTTCTTTATCATATGAATCAATAATTAATTATTCACAAATAATATTACGAGAATCACAATTATAATGACCGGTAGTTCCCGGGAAAAGGGGCTTTCAGATAAGGATTTCTCTCCTTCTTGGTAGCATGATTAGGTGACCAAACCTCTCCTTGATGAACTTTCTTGACATTGCCAATAATGCTATCTAATAATATTATTTAAATAATATGAATTATTGATCGATAATGGAGATAATGCGTTGACAATTATTGAACAACAATAATATAAAATATCAACGCAGCAATTATTGAATCGATAAAATAAAATATTGAGCAAATAACTCTTTGTAAAAATTATTGAGTAGTGCCTTCTTACGTAAGGATCAATAATTCAACAATACATGCGATCAATCTGGTAATGTGCTTCATGCAACCACGCGTATTCATCGTATTTTAACCACCGGGTATTCCAACGGTCTTACTTGATAACAACTTCTGCCGTTATTTTTTAACCAACTTATATTTGTCGTTTTTTTCATCCAATCGCTTTCCGTTATGGGCCCCATATATGCATTGCGTGAGTAAATACGAATATTCCCAAGCGATCTGAATATTCCACGACCAAACTAATATTCCCAAACAAAATGAATATTTTATAACCACTTGCTTATTTTAAAATATTTGCGTATTTAACCCTTAACTATCCACATTAATCAAATCAACCTTACTATTTCAAAATAATAAATAAAGGAAATTCCTTTTTATTTAAAAAATTTGAGGTCTTACAACCTCCCTCCTTATGAAATTTCGTCCTCGAAATTGACGTCACGTACTCAGTGTTTGAAAAGGTGAGGATACCTCGCTTTCATTTCCGTTTCCAATTCCAGGTCATTTCCTCTATAGCATGATTCCTCCACAAAACTTTAACTTGTGGTATGACCTTTCTTGGCGTAGGACGTGCTCCTTCCTATCCAAGATCTTGATAGGTACCTCCTCATACGTTAAGTCTTCATTATCTCGTGGGTTCTAACTTCAATAACGTGGTTCGGGTCTTTCACATATTTGATGATGAGATATGTGAAACACATTATGAACACGAGACATACTTTCGGAGGTAACGCATGAAAGTCTATAGGCTACATTTCCTACTTTCGGTCAAGAATTTGAAATGGACCGATAAATCGTGGATTGAGCTTTCCTCTCTTCCCAAATCTTGTAACTCCCTTCCATGGAGCAACTCATGCAACAATACATGATCCCCTACATTAAATTCCACGTCCTTTCGATGAAGATCCGCATAACTCTTTTGTCGATCTTGAGCCGCTTTTATATCGTTATCGAATTATTTGGATCTTTTCGGTGATATATACGTACTAACTTTCGGGTCCCAACAATGTTGCTTCACCCACCTCATCCCAACATATTGGAGAGCGACATTTTCGTCCATATAATGCTTGAATGGAGCCACACCTATACTTCACGATAAGCATTGTTGTTGTAGGAGAATTCCACCAATGGTAAATACTTATCCTAAGCGCCGCTTGAAGTCACAGGACACGAGTCTTAATAAATCTTCAAGAGTTTGAATAGTCCTCTCGATTGTCGTCCGTTTGGGGATGGTATATAGAACTAAATCGCAAATCCGTGCCCATAGCTTTTGCGAAGCTAACCCAAAATCTTGAAGTGAATCTTGGGTCACGATCGAAACTATGGATATAGGCATGCCATGCAACCTCACAATCTCATTTACGTCATATACTGTCTTAGAAGGCGTTCGAGGAATAAGTCTCCGTGTCGGCAAGAAATGAGCGGACTTGGTTAATCTATCAACAATAACCCAAATAGCATTGATGCCTTGAGAAGCCGTAGGAAGAAATGAAATCCATGGTAATGTGTTTAAATCCATGGTAATGTGTTCCTACTTCCATTCAGTAATACTAGAGTGGTTGTGTTAGCGGTTAAACCATCGAGATAAATGCAATCTCTCTCTTCGTATTATTCCATATTATTCCACAAAATGTACGTCGAAGATCACGATACATTTAGTACTTCAGGATGGATTGCAAATGGTGTATTGTATTGCCTCCATCATAATCTTGTACTTCAAATCGTGAGTCGTTAGGAACCAAAGTCTAGAGTGGACTCAAGTATTCCTTCTTCATCAATTCTCGCTTAGGAATAGCTCCTTCTTGTACTTTCTTCTTCATCGTATGATTTCTGGGTCGGTGGCTTGAAGCGACCTTAACTTTTTCTATTAAAGTTGGCTCTGTCGTATACTTGACATCATCCTTTTCGTTCCGCGTATGATCTTCTACTCGATCGATAAATTCTATTAAACTTTACTAGGATGGTATTGAATAGTGTGGTCGTGAGTCTTTCAATAGCTCGAGCTGTCATTTCTTGCGCTGTTGAGTTCTTTTGAGTGAAGAAATATTTAAGGCTTTTATGGTGCGAATATATCTCACTTTCTCCCCGTATAGATAGTGCCTATATCTTTAAGCGTGGCAATGCTGCATGACTACTGAGATCATGTAGGTAGGATAATTCCCTCTCATACTCTTTAAGTTATCATGAGGCGTAGTAAGACCCCAAAATTTTTTTAAATAAAAGGAATTTCCTTTATTTATTATTTTGAAATAAGTAAGGGTTGATTGATTAATGTGGATAGTTAAAGGTTAAATACATAAATATTTTGGTTTAAAATATTCATTTTGAAATATTTAGTACGTGGAATATTTAAATGTCGGGGAATATTGATTAAATACTGACCAATAATATTAACCCCAAATATTTGAAGAAAACTTTTAAGCAGTGGTATATCTACGCGTAGGAACTGCTGAAGCCCTGCTCACTGGGTGGTTAAAATCACCGATGCCGCCATGTCAGATCGATATTGTTGAATTATTGATCATCCTTACGATATATTAGTACTTTCGATAATGATCTTGATCATATTTTATTTTATCGATTCATAATTCGCCGTTGAATTTTATATTATTGTTTCAATAATTGTCATTTTTATTATCTCATTATCGGATCGATAATTCATATTATTTAAATAATATTTGCTGCAGCAGGCTACCTATATCGATGAGAATGAGCCCCTCTTTCACGAAGAACTACTTGTCGAGGCCCATAACTTTCACACCTGTCATAATTGCGATACGTAATATTTGTGAATAATTTTATTGATTCATATGATAAAGAAATATTTATTTTATGTGGATATAAAATTTTATTTATGTGGTTATAAATGAAGAAATTTTGTTGGCGTGTTTTATCGATTTTACGATTGGAGGTATTATAGAGTTCATACCATGGGGATTATAATTTTTAAAAAAGTTGGATTGTGGTAATTTTTGGATATGTTATACATATGTATATAAATTGTCCACAAATTTTGAGCAGTTAAAAAGTCAATGATTTGTTGTGAATTTTAAGAATGGATTCGAAATTAGGTTTATAATTGATTTTGGTGGAAATTCTAGAATTGAGTGGGCCCTACTTAGTGAAGAAATGTGCTATTTTATTTCAAATGTGGTGGGTGGCAATAAAGTAGGTAAAATATTTTCTATTAGAGGGCTAAATTGAGGAATTGAAAAATTTTTCTCTTTCTCTCTTGGCGTATTTTCTGTGAGTATTTAGATACTTTAGATTAAGACATCACTTTGGCACTTTCCTTCCGGGAAATCTTGATTCTTTGAGGTTGATATTATTTTTTTTCGTAATGATAATTTCTTCAATATCATTATGAAATGTTGTGTTTTATCAAATTGAACTTTTTCATTTTTAAATTATAATTCTTACAATGATTCTTATTCAAGTTTCTGATTCACGAGTGCTATGATGTATTGACGTGAAGATGTTTTTGTGGAATTCCTTTCATCGGTTTGTTAAGTATTATCTTCATGCTTATTTACAGATATCTCTTATTCTCGATAATCACATTATTCACAAAAAAAAAAATTCTTCTTTTGTCAAAACATCTATTTTGGATCTTAAATGTATCCATATTTGATTTGAATTTTTGTAGTGAGTATAAATATTTCTTAATCATGTCATTTGGCTTATTTCTTTAAAATATTTTCATCATCCTCGGCCTTAAATGATGATATTTTGAATAAAGGCAGCAAAGATGCTGATTTCCCGAAGAATATCTTTGGCTGTACATGAATAAATGAATGAACATAATTTGCACCAGTGAGTGCGAAGATGAACATGTTACGATCGATGAATACAAGTGCTAATGTTTGATTTGAGATGAATATTGATTGATGTTGCGAGTGGATAAAATATTAGATGATGACAGTTTTCATAGATTATAATAGATTTCACATCTTAACCTTCTTCTATGAATATTATTTGATTTAGCGATGCGAATATTGAATGAAAATTTCATACCAGATTCTATTAAATTTTTCCTAATTAGAAACTAACGATAATTTTGTTGTATATTATCTTAGTGAGATATTCTTCTTTCCCTTTGGGTATGGAATGAAGGTTTTAGAAAATTGTTTCCGTCCTCATTTTGTAAAATAATGACTTTATCAATAAAATGATGAGGATTTATGTGATATAAATATTCGAAGATAATATTTGTATTTTGAGATTTATTGAGTAATAAAGTTTAGTTGTTTAAGTCATCTATTGAAGCTCTGGGAAATAACCTATTTTACGGGGTTAATTTATAAACTTCCTTTGCGTGAGAACACATCTAACCTTTGCACGAAGATCGAGATAACAAATCCATCCGAACCCATAACAGTTGCTCTTAAGCTCTTGGAAACGTTCTTACTTAATTGAATTGCTCCTTTGAGTTGTTGAGTTAATTAGATTGTAGCGATTCGAGAAAACCTTCCAACGAATCTTAACCGGTAAGCTTCAAAAGGATCAGCGGATACTCATTCCCCAACTTTGTATTGCTTCAATCTTCACGGATCAAAGGATACTACTTGACCTTACATGCCCAAGAAAGGCTACTTCTCGCCGGAACTCGCATTTCTTCAATTTGGCATATAGTTGGTTTTCACGAAGCCTTTGAGTACCGACTTCAAATGGTGCTCATGATCTTCACGACTTTTGGAATATATAAGGATGTCATCAATAAAGACAACAACGAACCGATCCAAATATTCCTTGAATATTGGTTCATCATATCCATAAAGCCGCAAGAGCATTAGTTAGTCCGAAAGACATGACTAAGAATTCATAATGCCCATACCGAAGTTAGAAGGCGGTCTTTGGAATATCCTCGATTCTAATTTTCGGTGATGATATCCGTAAGCTAAGATCGATTTTGAAAGAATTGTGCCCCTTAGAATCGGGTCAAACAAGTCATCAATACGAGGTAGAGGATACCTATTCTTAATGGTGACATGGTTCAATTCTCGATAGTCAATACAAAAGTCGCATACTCCCGTCTTTTCTTTTTTACAAATAAAACAGGAGCACCCCGAGGAGATGTCTTGGGGCCAGATGAAACCGATGTCCAACAATTCTCGTAGTTGGACCTTTAACTCTGAAGTTCAATAAGAGCCATTCGATATGGGGTTTTAGAAATGGGCTTTTGTACCGAGTTCAAGATCAATAAAGAATTCAACTTCACGTTCGGGGTAGGACGGGAAGTTCTTTGAAATACGTCGGGAAAAGTCAATAACAACAGAATATTATTCAAATTTGGCGTGTCTTTATTCAAATCCATAACATGGGCTAAGAAAGCTTGACATCCGTTTTTTCAATAAACGAATAGCTTTATGATTAGATATGATAGTGATTGATTTTAATGGTTTAGTTGCTTGAATTCGCATAACAGTCGGGTTGGTTAGGAATATGAAAACTAACAACCTTACGAAAACAATCAATTTTGGCGTGATGAGTAGTTAAACCAATCAATCCCAAAATCACATCAAAAGCAAGTATCTTTAAAGAGATAAGGTCAACGGTAAGGTGATGGTGCCAACTTGAATCAAACAAGATTTATAAGCGGTGGATGTGATGAAAGTTTCTCTAACGGAGTTTCCACGAGATAGGTCAAAGTCTAATTTCTCCTGAGTCAAGTTTAAACGTTGATCACATGCGGGAGAGATAAATGAATGGGCAAAGCACTTATCAAGTAAGGTATAAACTTCGCAAGAATTTATAAATAGCTTACCGTGATCACCTCGTTTGGTTCCTCGCATTATGACCGGTCCACAACAAACGCTCTTCCGGAATCGTTGACTTTGACTTTTTCAGAGACGATCTTTTGAGTCACCGTCCCCATTGAACTAGGTTTATTCTGCATCTGATAATTCGAGCGATATGTCCTTCCTTTCCACAACTATAGCATACCTTGAATGTCAGGCGGTTTGGATCGATATGTCCCTCTTTTTCGCATTTGTAGCATATACGACGGTGGTCGTTCTCCTCCCTTAGAACCGATTCTTTTAGGTCTTGTCGTCTTCACATAGTCGTTGTTAAATCTCCTCTTTTAAAATCTCCTCGACTCGCTTTTACATTTTCATGACCATGATTACCACCAGAGTGGTTACCATTTCGTCGTCCGTCATTTCTTTTCTCCGCAGTTATCATTATTCTGTTGATCGCTATATCTCGAGTACGATCCTGGTTATGGTCCTCGGTTGGTAGTACTTTCGTTATCTCATTTCTAATAATTGAGCCTGCTTACAACATCTCGAATAAAGAGAAAGTTTATGAGAAATGAGATCTTGGCGACGTATCTGGGTTTCAAACCTCTAAGAAACATCCGCTACATCATCGTTCCTCATTCTCCACCAAATGAGGTGCAAACTCGATAACTCGCAAACTTTGCCTCGTCATTGAGACACCGCCATGTTGTTTTGCTCTAACTGATGAACTCCACTTCCTTCATATGACGTAACACTTTCGGGAAAGTATTTGTCATTAAATAGTCTCTGAAATGTCTCCCAAGACATGCCTTTGAGCTTGTTGGATGGTACGCTTCACGGACTCCCACCGATGGTCTGTCTTCGCCACCGGAACATAAAGGTGGCGAATGGAACCTTCTGTTCCTCCGTGCATCCCAAGACATCGAATATCTTGGTAATTTGCTTGACCCATGTTTCCGCCGTGATCGGATCTCGCTTTCCTTAAATTCGGTGGTCCCAACTCTTTGAATCGCCACGTCGTGATAACCCGTGAAGTGCTATCATTTCCTCCTCAGATTTTGAACACGAGTCTCCTAAATCTCGATTTTTGCATGAACTGCAAAAACTTCTAAACATCCCTCGTTCATCATCTCGCTCCATGGTGTTGTTCACATGGAGGAACATTGCCACACTGTCAGACGTTCTCCTCGTTGGTAAAAGACTGAAGCATCTCCACGGTCTCATTTACTCCATTGTTAATATTCTCAATCGACATTCTCAAATACATCGCCATAAAACAAGGGTTAATTAAGGAAATCAATATATCACATAATATCCCTTATATATGACCAACTAACAAATAAGCTTAGGTAGGACACACTAGCGAAGGATTTACTCGTCTCTCCCTCCTAGTTCTATTCCCGATCTCATGCCAGAGATCATATATCCTAAGCTCGATACCAATTGTGCGCGCCCCAAAATAGGTATACATCACCCATTCTGAGTTGTCAATACATGGTACGTAAACAACTACAACTTTATTATTACAACAAGAAAAAGCTGTGAGTTTAAATACAAATATTATCTTCTGATAATATTTATACTCACATAAATCCTCATCACATTTATTGATACATTATTTTACAAAATGGTGAGGACTACTAAACAATCCTTTCTAAAACCTTCATTCCATACCCCAGGCTCGTACTCGCTATATTCTCGCCTCCACGAGAAGAATGGAACAAAAAGGAAAAGGGTGAGCTCAACTAGCTCAAGAAGAATATTATGACTAAGATAATATACAACAAATTATCGTTAGTCTTCAACAGAAAAATTTAATAGAATCTGATAGGTAACAACAAATTTTCAATCAATATTCGCAATGAAATAATAATTCATGTAAGAGTTACGTAGAGAATGAAATCTACTATAATCTATGAATTTAATTTAATCCATCATCAATATTTTATCCCTGTAACATCAATCAATATTCATCTCAAATCAAACATTCATCTTTGCTTTCTCAAAGCCAAAGATATTCATCGATCAGTCATGTTCATCTCAACACTGCTCATCTTTGCACCATGTGCCAAAGATATTCATCGATTGGTCATGTTCATTTAAACACTGCTCATCTTTGCACTCTGAGCCAAAGATATTCTTCAGAAATCATTCATCTTGACTACTGAGCCAAAGATATTCAATAATATCATCATTTAAGACCGAGGATGATGAAAATATTTTTTAAAGAATCGAATCCAAAGTGAAACAAAATGACAAGGATTAAGGATTAAGGATTCTGTATTTTGTTTTATCCATGTCCAACAATACCCCAAAAATAATCACAGTGGTGTAAAATTCAAGAATGATCAAAACATGGATACAATCAAAGCTAGTATCCAAAATAGATGTTTTGGACAAAAGAAGAAATTTTATTTTTTTTGTGAATAGTGTCGATACACTGAATAGTCAGATATCGTGAATAGTGTCGATATCACGTGAATAAGACAAGTATACATGAATAGTAAATCCGACACCAAAAGATAGAAATTCCACAAAAACATCTTCACGTTTCATGAATAGTACTCGTGAATAAGAACTCGTGAATAAGAACTCATGAATAAGAACTTCGTGAATAAGAACTCATGAATAGTAACCCCGACATGAAAAAGTTCCAAATTTGATAAAACTTGGATCAACATTTCAACATAATGATATTGAAGAAATAATATCATTACGAAAAAAAATAATATCCCTTACCTCAAAGAATCGATGCCGGAAGGAAAGGTCGGAAGTGATCTTTGAATGAAACTTATCTTTGAACAAAGAACTCTCAAAGTATCTAAATACTCACAAAATACGCTCAACAATATAGAGAGAAAGAGAAAACTTTGTTTCGGTGTGATTTTCAATTCTAACTTAAGCCCTCTATTTATAGGAAAATGTTATTGCGTAAGCGGACTTCGACTGCTTTACGATGGCTTTACCTCGCTACTATTGCCACCCACCACATTTGAAATAAAATTCAGCACATTTCTTCACCAACCACAAGTGGGGCCCCCTCAATTCTAGAATTTTCCACCAAAATCAATTATAAACCTAATTTTCGAATCCGACACCTCTTAAAATTCACAACAAATCATTCGTGCATTTTTAACGGCTCAAAATTTGTGGACATATACTCAACTTATGTATGTATAACATATCCAAAAATTACCACAATCCAACGGTCGGATTAAAAAATTATAATCCCCGCAATATATCTCAAAAACCCACGATTTAATTTTTTAATACCTCCAACTCGGTAAAATAATCGATAAAACACCTCAACAAAAAATTTCTTCATTTATAACCATATAAATAAATCCATCATTTATATCCACATAAAATAAATATTTCTTTATCATATGAATCAATAATTAATTATTCACAAATAATATTACAGAATCACAATTATGACAACCGGTAGTTCCCGGGAAAGGGCTTTCAGATAAGGATTTCTCACTTCTTGGCCGCATGATTAGGTGACCAAACCTCTCCTCGATGAGAACTTTCTAGACATTGCCAATAATGCTATCTAATAATATTATTTAAATAATATGAATTATTGATCGATAATGGAGATAATGTGCGGTGATAATTATTGAACAACAATAATATAAAATATCAACGCAAGAATTATTGAATCAATAAAATAAAATATTGAGCGAAGAATTCATGTAAAAATTATTGAGTAGTGCCTTCTTCACGTAAGGATCAATAATTCAACAATCATGCAATACAGGTGTCTTCTTGTGCGACCACGCGTATTCATCGTATTTTAACCATTTAAGGTATTCCAACGATCTTAATCAGTAATAACTACGCCAATATATTTTTAACCAACTTATATTTTTGCTGCTTTTCTTCATCCAATCGCTTTCCATTTGGGTACCCCACACATGATCGCTATGTCGTACGAATATTCCTAACAGATCTGAATATTCCACAACCAAACTAATATTCCCAAACAAAATGAATATTTTATAACCACTTGCTTATTTTGAAATATTTGCGTATTTAACCCTTAACTATCCACATTAATCAAATCAACCCTTACTATTTCAAAATAATAAATAAAGGAAATTCCTTTTTATTTAAAAAAAATTTAGGGTCTTACACTTGGCATCCAGTAGTGCATGGATAATTTATGGTCGTGACCCTAATGAATATCATTAGCCGTAGTGCAGGGATGATGTGAATTATTTATTAAGCTGAGTCTCAGCGATAAAAGTGATGAATTTTTTTTTTAAATCATAAAAGATACTCCCTCCGTTCCATAGTTATAGGCTGATTTCTTTTGGCACATAATTTAAGAAAATCAGTTTAAGTTAATTTTTAACAGAAATTTTTCACATATACCCTTTAATATAGAATTAATGAATAAATTAATTACTCCTTACTTATCACATTGAAACTCTTAACTTCATTGATTGCTAGTACAATTGCCTTTTATACACAAAATATGTTAAATTAGTAAAGCCTAAAAAGTTGAATTCTTTTATTAAGAATACAACAACATTAAATGTGGTGATAAAAATAATGACATTGAAGGTTATTTCTTCAAAAAAAGAGTAATTGTTCAATATTTATTATAAGGGCATAAAAGTAAATTAATGAACCAACTAAATTTTATAAATAAGTAAGTAGCTAGCATATATTGGGACATCTTAAAATGGAAAATCGACTTTATAACTATGGAGCGGAGGAGTAGTAGATTTTATTCTCTACTCGACTCTTTTAATGGATCAGATGTTCATTGCAGTTAAACTTGATGTCTATCAGATTTTATCGGTTTAACACTATTGAGGACTAATAATAATTTATTACGCATTATCTTAGTCATAATATTTTTTTTGGGCTAGTTAATTCAGCTCTTTCTTTTTCGTTTTCTTCGTGAAATGAAAACGTAAGTCGGGGACTAGTCGAGGAAGCGGGTGATGGTCAGAGATGGTGTCTTAGTAGTCCTCACTATTCTATAAAATAGTGTGATAATAAATATAATTAAGACTTATTTCGAGAGTGAATATTATACAGAAAACGATATTTGTATTATTAAAACTCAGCATGTATATTTTATCGTATTTTACACTACTTGTATAATTAAGTTGTATTTGAATTTGTACTAATGTATTTATGATTCAAGATTGGTGATGTATACCTATTTTTGAGGCGTCATATAAAGAGATAAAAATATTTATTACGTTTGATCGGTTTGATGTATATTTCATTAAATTGAATAGATTGATGAAACATAAAATATAAAAATATTAAATAATACTTTTTAAATTGTTATGTAGATCGACAAACACTAATTTGAACAGTAATTGGGGCCCTGCCTGCACTTGTCCATAGGATCTGATTTCGCAGTCATATCCATTTCATGATTATATTTGGCTCTGTTTGACATGTGCTTAAAATTATGAGTTTGCCTAGTAGCCGTAGGTTGCTATATTTACACGTAGGTTGCTATAATTTATCCTTTAATACACTATTTTTACTTTACATCTTCATTTATTTTATTTTTTCAATCTAAACATAATACTAAAGTTAGGTCAATTACTATAAAGAAAAATTTAAAAGAAATGTCACATTACACCAAGTTGTCAGATGTGTCAAAATAAATGTGTCAGAAATCCCAAATTTCTGACAGAATTAAGTCGTGTACCCACCCAATGCATACGTTTTTATATGTTAGGACAGTTTCAATTATATGTAAATACGTACAACAACATTAATATTAACAAAAATAGAAGATATACAGAATACTATACACGTTAGTATAAAGTTTATTTTCGAGTAAGTTGGTCAATTGATCAATAGAATACTGATATACAGACAAAATTATATGTGTGTCAATATTTTATTGATTAATTGATCAACTTATCAAAAAATAATTTCATGCTGACCGGATCAGTATTCATCTGGTCAGTTTCACAAGTGAAAATGCCATGGTAATTCAATTTGACAAATAAAAAGGTTAAAACAAATGAAGATAAAATAAGATTATTCAATGATTCAAATTACCATGCATCTTTGTCTGCCCACCTTTCCTTCATTAACAAATTAAAGACCATTTTTATTTGCACAAAAAAAGAAAATAATAAGTGGATTCAATTAAGAAATCTCATCACTATAACCTCTTTTGTTAGCTAGTGTACAACTAACTGTTAATGCATATAAAATTATCTTTAGAAAAATCATTAACAACTAATTAAATCACAAACTAACTTGTTCTAATTTCCGTATATTTAAAAAGGTTCCAAACAAGAAGAACCACAGTGAAGTTTCAACACCGTCCACACCGGTCAAACGCCAATTGGCAGGCAGTAGTGAGAACTGAAAACTGAACAAAAAGGGTATGTGAGTGACGTAGTCACGTGACTCACGTGGCTCATTAATGCTCTGACTCTTAAAAGGGCGGGCAGGCAGGCAATTGACATCCGTAATACTATTTTCCTAAAGGACACAAAATCGCAGGTGGTCGGTCATCCGGTAATTTCATTCAAAATACTTCTTCCGTTAAATATAAGTTATTTTAGAGTTATACATAATTATTAAAAAAATAATTATAAAATATTAAATATACTATTAATTATCTATATTGCTTTTCTTTTAGAAAAAGAGAGTACTGTTATTTATTGAATAAAAAATAGTTAGAGAACCAAAGTTATATTTATTATTTAGGGTAATATTGGAAAATAAACAACTAATGCTTACTTGAAATTTTCAAACGACTTATATTTAAGAACAAAATTATTTTTCTAAAACGACTTATATTAAGGAATGGAGTGAGTAAAAGTTTTAGTATTAATTTGGCAATATAATTAGTGAGGCTGGCTAATTAATTACAACAATATTACTATTGCATATAAAAAAAATGATATAATGCATATTGTGAGTTCTCGTGTGACATGTAGGGTCGACAGTATACACGTGTGTACGTGAACATTATGAAAACCAATCAAAGAGGAGAGGGAGAGGGTGAGCTCAGTCGTAAGCTACATGTCATCACCAATCAAAGAGGAGAGGGACTGAGGGAGAGGGAGAGGGTGAGCGTAAGCTCAGTCGTAAGCTTTTCTTTCCAATGAGTGATGAGTACATTATATATTATGGGACAGGGACAATGAGTGATGGGTACATTATATTGCTTGTTTTGTACTAGCAGGGGTTCTACCTGTCTGAGTCACTCGGGAAATGTGGTCTCCTATAACGCGTACGGTTATTTCACTAACTTTTATTTTTGATTGGCCGAACAACCCACATGTAGCTTCCCTTACACATGTCAATTCCGTTTTTAACTTTGGAAATTTTATTAAGAAATGTTTAAAATTTAAATTAGTATAATAACAAATCATACAAATTGTAATTTCTAAAAATTTAAACTGAATTATATTAGTTTTAATTTTAAAAATATCTCAAATTATTTTTAAAAAAATTAATAATAATAATCTTATATTTAGAAAGAGAAGGAATATTACTATAATTGATTTGTTACGATGAATAAATTCCACAGTTGAGAAATAGATCTGATCGGTGCTATATATTGGCACGTGCTCAATGCATTCTATGATATAGAGTTGCATTCTACAATGTGTCAACTGAATTACCAGATCAGTCTTGGAGATGCATGCATGCATGCATGCCTAAAAGGAAAGGAGGGGAGGGGAGGGTCGTCTATGATAGAATCTTTAATTAATTAGTTCCGTGCATGGCTCCTGACAACCAAAAAAGTATGTACTATGTAATTATATTATGGCTAAAGAAATAAATATCATAAGACATAATAATAGCACATGATATTACGTAAACTACTTTTTAGAGACGGACGGACGGATGCTTAATTAATTCCTTCAGTGCTTCATCTGCTAAGAAGAATTAAGTCTCAAGTCAATGTTTGAAACAGAGAAAGAATTAAACAAACAAAATTCCAAGCCGTCGCCTCCGGTGAAGAAATCCAAAAGCATCAAGGATCCAGACTTTAATTTGGCTGGGAACTTCAATCTCAACTTTCCTTTGGATGTAGCTAAATCCTGTAGGGCCATCGCGCTGCCACTGCCGTGGACGGTGGCCGGAAGAGACAGAGAGAAGTGGAAGTGAAAATGGAGCTGGCAAAAGCCAGTAATGATAAAGGAGCAGCGAAAAGGAAGTTCAATTTGATGATAGCAAAGTGTTACCATTTTCCAATAATCCGCGTGAGAATTTTAAAGAATATTCCGCCTTTTCCCGTAATCTGTACTTTGCTGTCAGCCACGTAGATGTCTCCATCCCTCCCGCCATATATATAAACCAATTTTCCCTCCCAAACAATTACGAACAACAAATTTTGATTAAAAAATCTCTCTCTCTCTCTCTAAAACAGGGTCCCATCTGAAATTTATGAAAACGAGTACCTCTTTAACATGCAAAAAATATACAAGAGGCCCAAACTGGACTCTGCCGCTCTGGCCACCAACCCACCCCCGCAGCAACCGCCACGGCTTACTCATGAGCAGGAAGTTTCCGTCATGGTTACCGCGCTAAAAAATGTCATAATAGGTGGCGAAGCAATGGACATGACCCATGAATTCCGCTTAATCCCAAATACCCCAGAAAGCGCTACCACGTCCACCAGTTCTTCACCATCTACTATCTCATCCTTACCGGAGCAGGAAACTTGCCGGTTCTGTAACATTAAGGGCTGTTTGGGTTGCGACATTTTTGCAGAAGCTGATAAGAGGAATAAAAAGAAACATTACAGAGGGGTCAGGCAGAGGCCGTCGGGAAAATGGGTGGGGGAGATTCAGAATCCGCTAAGGGGGACTCGTGTTTGGCTTGGGACATTTGAGACGGCGGAGGATGCGGCCAGAGCATATGATAAGGCCGCCATTGAGTTCAGAGGGCCGAGGGCGAAGCTTAATTTTTCTTTTGCTGATTACACTAGTACTCCCAATCATCAACAAATTCCAGAACAGCAAAAGCAAAAGGTGCAGCTGGTGCAACAAGGAAATCCAAAAAAGAGCGAGCTTTCCGAAATGGAAATGGGGAAGAGCAAGGAAAAACAATTCTGGGAAGTGACTGGAGATGATAAGTTTCAGAAGTGGATAATGATGATGGATGATAATGGTGGTGATCATTATTCTGATAATGCAGGTGCAGCTAGCTAGCTAGTTGAAATATATATCAACAATAAGACAGGAAAGCTGGACAGGATTATTGGACAGTCCATTTTTTTTTATTTTTTTTTTGCTTTATTCCAAAAAATGTGTAGTATTTATTCTAACAGAAATTTTTATAAAATATAGTGTTTTAGGTGTAATTTGTATAACTCTGTTTTTATATGTGTATCCAAATTACACTTAAAACATTATATTTTATAAAAATTTCTGTTAGAATAAATACTATATATTTTTTGGAGTCGCAAGGAAAAAAAAAATCGTCTATCCAATAATCCTATCGAGCTTCTCTGTCCGGCAAGACTTATTGTATTTAAAAACATATGAGTTAGACTGTGGTTGCTATATTCATGTAATGGTCGGTGTAGGCAAATTGCCTACGGACCTACGCTAACTTTTTATAGAAAACTCTGTGTAGCAACTAGCAACCTATTGGCATTGTATGACTCCCTCTTTATTTTTTTTAAAATACACCCAAAAAATATCGAAAATTATTATTATGTTATTATATAATTTGAATGATATATATATATATATATATATATATATATATATATATAGAAAATAGATCAGGTCCGGACTCCCTGATAGGAGAAAATTTGGACCCTATATTTTTTTTATTTTTTAAAACAACTAAAAAAAAAATTTTATATTTTATAAAACTGGAATTTTTACATAATACAGTGTTTTGGATGCGTATAACAAAACATGTATGTACAGTCAGTCTGTGCAGACTGTACATATATTTTTTGGTATAGGTATCCAAATCACACCCAAAATATTGTATTATAGAAAAATTCCAATTCCATAAAATATTAAAAAAAAATTAGTTATTTTTAAAAAAAACAAAAAAAAAACCGCATTTTAAAAAAATACGAGAGTCCAGATTGGATCCGGACTCTCTCTCTCTCTCTCTATATATATATATATATATATATATATATATATAGTTCATATTAATCGTCCAGTCCCAATTAAGTGAGGCCCTTTCAATGATTCGGAAACACGATTTTCCATAAGGCGTGACCAGCTTTACTCCCTGAGCTTCGTTCCAGCCTCCAAAATCTGAAACTCAAATTCCATCTCCACCTCATATTTCTAGATCCCAAAAACTAAAATTTAACATAATATAAACTCATGAAATCCACATAATTAGTATAGAAAACCACCACAAAACTCTTTTAAGAGACCCAAACCAGCATAATCACAGAACATATAATAAAGATTTACAAAGAAAAATCAATTTATTCAATATGGGTTTCTTCTTCATCTTCTTTTGCTGCTCGTCTCTGCTTTGTCCTTCTATTTACTAGACAGAATCCATGGTAGAACATGGGGCGCATAGAGCTGCCCCAAGTATCTTGTGAGGGATTATCGAATCAAAATGTCCAAGAGTGCTCAAGTGAGTGTGTAATAGCTGTCGTAGGCTTAACGGAAGACACGTAGTCGACAATCTCTCTTTTTTCTATATTTTCCAATCCAAAGATTACCCACAAAATAGCGTGATTAAGAATTTTTAAAAAGCACAGTAAATTAATTGTATTTTTTTTAAAATACAGTGACCCAATACTTACAAGTCGACGACCACATAAGGATAAATATATTTTTTACCTATTATTTTATATTAATTTTTTTTGTCACCAACGTATTATTTTTAATTATATATACACAACAACATAATATTAAAAAAATTAGAAAAATATAAACAATGCTTTACCCGTATTAATCTTGTTAGTTTCGCTATTCTTAACTAGACATGTCATGGTAATTTCAATTTCAGAAATAAAAAAGTTTAAAAAAAAATAAAGAAGATAAAAACAAGATTCTTCAACCATTTGCATCGTTATTATAAGTCATTTTAAAATAAGTTAATTTGATCAAATGTAATATTTATTTTATCACTCTTTTTATTAATGTCATTTTTAGTAATCTTTACATTTATTTTAACTTAAAAGTCATTATGAGCCGAACAACTTCATAACTTATTCTAACTTAATTTCTAATTTTTAAGTCAAATTGATGTCGAACGCTTTTACTTATAAGTGACAACTTAATTAAAATAACTTATATTTTAATTTATAAGTCATTTCCGAACAAACCCTTAGTACTTTTTACATTTGATTTTAACTTATAAGTCATTATAAGCCGAATACCTTCATAACTTATTTTAACTTAATTTCTAATATATAAGTTAAATTTATGCGCTCTTGGTGCTTATAGGATTATTTTCTAAAAAAAATTCAAAGCAAACTACTTCGAGTTTGGAGAAGCTGACGACTATCAACATTAGTGCCGGCCAACAACTTTAAATTTGAGTCAATTTTATTTTATTTTAAGGAGTAATTTGTAGTACTTGTGTTGATTTGTTGTCTTCAATAGAAATCACATGAACTATACTGATTGAACACGGAAAAGACACATTTTAAACAGAATTAGAAAGCGAAAATAAGTTTCTTAATTCCTGTACATTACAAAACGACAGATAATTAGGAACATTAGCCATCAGTCATATTTAATATTCCAAAATCCAAGCCAACTAATTGAACAAACCCGTCTAATTAAATTAAATTAATACAGCGCGATCATTTGAACTTTCACTTCACTTCATGATTTTGTCTCTCAGAATGATGGGTGGGAACACTCCCAAAGCCAAATGGGTCGTTTCAGAAAAACTCACTTATTATTACAAATTCATCAAGAGCTCCAAAATCGATTTGGGAGGAGATGATGAATTGTACGGCGGAAATGATGGGTTTTGAAAGTGGATTCCAAAATTCGAGCTAGGCTTTCTACTGCTTTGCAATTGAAGATGTTTGGCGATCAGCGTCGTGTGGATTTTGTATAAAATGGGGTTTGGGCTTTCAAGTTTTTTGGTGATGAGGAGTATAGGAGTTTTGTCACTAGGTTTCAAGATTCTCTGTTTGAAAATGGGTATGGATTGAAAGCTAGTGAGGAGAATAAACTGAAGGTTTATGGGAAGGAGTTCATTGGGTGGATTAAGCCGGAGGCTGCGGATGATTCAACGTGGGAAGATGTTGACGATGAAGTGTGACGCTCCCAAATTCGGGTATTTGAAATCCTTATTTAGTGTTTCACGATATCAAACATTCAACATAAATAAACTTAAACTTAGTAAAGTCATTACATCAAAATGCTACTAATCCCAGGTACGTAGACCTTTAAACGTTTATTACATGATAGTTTAATATTTACAAACATATAAACTATTTATTACATCAACTTCCAGCTATTCTATTACTTTTCCTTTTCCTTTGTCTTTTCCAGACCCTTCCACCCGAGTCTGCTCAGCTAAAAACATTTATAATAAAACAAGTAAGAACATTTAATTTCTCAGCAAGTAATAGCATTCTTTAAGGCTCAACAAGAAATATATATTTTTTTTGAAGCATGCTTTGACAGTGAATCAAAACTGTAAAGCAATAAATCTTGAATCATTCACATTTCTGGACTATCATAACAATATTGAATAACTGAGAGGTTTTAAGATCATGAACATATTTTTCTTTTCTTGAAAAGGTTCAATCAGAAATTGAATCTGCGAACCGTCTTATCTTACGAGCACGTAGGGTGATCAACCCTTTATGCCCTATATTGATCAATACTATCTTATCCAGAACAATTTTCATGTTCTACATCACCACTCCCAGAGTGCAATAAAAATATCCCATTTAAGGGTATGTTCATTCTCAGTTTTAAATTCTAACTACAACAATATAGCTGGACAGCTTAAATCATGGCACAATAATATTTCAAGACTTAATATAAAGAAATTAAAATATTTTACATCCGTGTCTGGTCAGAAGGAATGGCTCAGACTTCTTTGCAACCTGCTCATGCATATAATAATATCTTACCCAATCTTTTGAAGCTGATTGGAATAAAAAAATTATTCAATCTTACAATATTCATAAATAAGGAAAGACAGTTCAAAATTTAGAGAACATGTCAACATATGAATAATCTCATAATACTTGCTCAATAAAGAGTAAGATTTAGATACTTGCCTGTTTGTAGACTATTTGTACAATCTCAGCTTAACTTGTGTATTCTTACAAATCCTACACAATTATTTGCATTTACAAACATATTAGCCAAATAAACAAGTCATATAGCTTGTATGTTCACGTATCACATAGTCACGGTGATCATGTTTTGAATTTATATTCTCATACTTGAGATATGTATTTACATTTTTCAAATATCTCATTCATGTTCTTACAATAGTCTTTTCTTTCCTTTATAGGGTCTGACATAATTTCTGTTCATGAACTTTTCATGATTTTAGTTCATACTCCTTTTGCTTCTTTTCTCGCTTGCCATAAGCATACTTCACAATCTTCTTTATAACTTAGGTATTCAAGGTGAATACAAAAGGTATTTCATGAATTAAGTATGATTGTTTATCATAAAGGTAGAACTTTAGTTTTCAATTTGCTTTAATTTTCTCTTATCTTTACTTTTCTTGTCTTACAGATTCATTTCAAGACGCTATGGCTTAACCATGTCAAAACAGCCCTATAAGGCTTTATTTCTTTTCATTTGGCTTAATAACTTTAATAGTATGTTTCCATCTATGCTAGCTTGGTTTTGGAGTTTACTAGTTCATTTATATCACATTTGAGTATCTTATAGAATCAATTATATCAACTAGTGTGTTAAAGCTATAACATATTTTAACACTTTAATCAAACAGTTCCCTCAATGACCTTTTCTTTTAAAAAAAAATCTATCTTTTTCATTATTCATCTAATTATATTAGATGATGAGTTTGTTATAAACCTCCATACTTGTTTATTTGGGAAGTTATAAACTTCTTAGTTATAGTCAACTATTAGCTAAAATTTGAATTTCAAAAGGACCCTCAACTCTTTGACACTGCCTAAAGCCAACTGCTGCTGCCAATGGGCAGCAGCCCTTACTTCTTGGTTCCCATTTTAGGAAATTTTAAATTCCTATATTTTAAATCTACTCATGCTAGAGTTTAGAACATATAATAGATGAGATTTTTATTTATAATTGAGAACTATCAAATAGGGTTCTATAGTAATATAAGTGCATTACCCAACAACTTTAGAAAAGCTCTCAATCAAAACTTTTAAACTCATTGCTGCTGGTACAAGCTGCTGCCGCTGAGCAGCAGCTCTTTCTCTTGACCCCATGCTTTGCTATACCTTAATACATTATTGTTATCTAAAAGTACTAACTGCAGCCTTAAAAAAAATAAGCAAACCAATTTGCCAAATTGGCCCTGCAGCGTAGCACAGCACAACACTGAGCGCTGGCTGCTGCTGCCTGCAGCAGGCCTGGCTTAGAGCAGCCACTCCCAGCCCCCTTTTGTGATCCCAAATTTCTTATTACATAAGTTCCTCAACTCCAATTCTCTTGTATGGTGCAAATATTATAGAAGACTAGAAAAAGAACATTAGCCATCTCCATTTTTAATCTCTTTGGACTGCACTAAACAGTACCCTGAGGTAACTTAACATACGAAGTTTCATTTTTTTATTTTAACTTGAAATTAAGTTTTCTTCTAAGTTGACACTCTCAAACACTCTAATTAACATCACATAGGTTATATAATCCAAGCCCAAGTTTCGTTTTGTCTAACATTCAGTTTTTAGCCAAAACTGTTCATTTAGAGCTTTTATCAAACATGTGGGGTGCACAGATTGGTTTAAATCATAAACCTATATTATTCTCCTTATTACTCCACAGCCACTTATCTCCGTGTGCCTAAATTCAATTCATAGCAGTCAATTACACAGCCAAAGCATGAAGATTCAAGCAATTAATAAAGTAAAAGTTTTTTTTTTTTTAAACTAACTGTTCTGTTCTAATGCTCAATGCCCCATCCTGCTTGAACAATTAGAACAACAATAAGCAACTAGTTGGTTTATATACCTTCTGATCTTAACTCATGCAAACCAAAATAATAATACTTTTAATTTATTTAATTCTTTTTCTTTTCTGATATAAGATCCATTAAATCACCAAGAGGGGTGTCACCAAACACAGGAGAAATAGTGTCATCCTCTCACCAATAATCATCCCAACACTATTTATAGAGCCTGCCAGAAACTCTACCTACACTAGGCTCTCAAAGAAAAATAACCAAAGAAATATGCAGAAGACATAATATAGCCTAAATACACGTCATGCCCCCTAAACTCAAAAGAATAACTGGCTAAGAAATAGGAATTTAATATGACCATAAATATAACATTTGGCTTTTCAATCTGTTGGAAATTAATTACGTTTAATTATAAAAGAAATAAATCAAACTACAACCAGTGGACTTTAAAGCCAGCAACTGCTCAATGTTTCCAATGGAAAAGAGAAAAAAATAAATTAGGAATTTCTTTACACAAATGAATGTATATACATTCCATGTGTGAAGAGACTTATATCTCACAGGTAACATATGAAAGATGATATGCTTATAGACAAGAATGCCCGTATAATGATTCTGCTTTAACTCTCTCTCTTTTTACTCCAATTCTCAAAAAACAAGCGTGTCAAGTGTCCAGATGAGTCCACGTCATAGTTAAAACCATTAGCGCCAAGTCCTTCAAGTAAAGCTTGAAGCATTGTACGTCCACCCAAATTATCTCTACGTATTTTGCATTATACATTGTTCGAGAAATTGCTTTGAGATTGGAATTACCTTGTCTAAGTGAAGAATGGAGAAATTTCAGACTTTGTCATTTCTTTAATGCTTCGAACTCTTCTTTAGAAAAGCAACGGCAAGTAGGATGACCCGACATGTCAAGCACCCACAAACGCCCAATCCTTTTTTTACCACAAACTTCAAAAGGACAATCTATTAACCGAGATGATGCTTTTCTTTTTCGATTTTCCATCTCAAGTTTTAACTTGTTCCGATAAGTACCTCCTCCATCACAACAAATAATCACAAAGGGCTGATTTTTTAATCGATGTTGCATCAAAACAAATGTTTGAACCAAACCGGCGAGATCTTCTCGATTTTAAAATTCTATTCCCGAAAGTTGTAATGATTCACCTTGTGTAGCACTGTTCTCTTCATTCACTACATTACTCTCGTTTATGCTTTCATTGTTCTCTACATTGCTATCATTTATGTTGTCATTGAATGTTGAATTTTCTTTGAAGATCTCATTTGCTCCATAATCCATTCTAGTTCAAATACCTAAATACCCAAGTATAACAAAACACTCTTGTAAGACAAATATGCAAATACAGGGCATTTAATTCTTCAACAAATATAAAATATATAATTATTAATATGCCAAAAACATATATACATAAATTAAGTTTTTGATACCAAAAAATTTACAAAATACTGACAAATACATCAAATAATGGTCGCATGACTAAATGCATCAATGTAGTATCTTTCATGAAAATTACCACGTATATATAATCTGAATCTTGTTATTAATTTGTTATTAGTTTTATATTTTTATCATATATTATAAACCATATGATAGTTTAAACAAGGTGATCAATTGAACATAAACAGAGCATGATAGTTCAGAACAATACAATACTATGTCATAGCCATAATAGTTCAAACAACATTTATCAGAGCCATATAAAACTTTGGAGAATTTTGGATTATACGTACCATAGAGTCCAAATCATACGGGTGATTACATCATTCTCTGATCATTTTGGATTATACTGTATGGCTATGGCAGAGTATGATCAGAGTATAAAGCTTTATACCGTAGAGTTCATATTTGGTTCACAAAATTTAAAACAATTAAAAAATTAGGGTTCATAGCAAAAAAAGGACTGATGAAGAAAAATATTTACCCATCAATAGAAGATTATCCGGATTTAAAAAGGAAGAAGCAAATAAGAATAAAAAGAGAAAAATTAATAGTAGAATTCACAAATGATTTTTTTTTTATTTTACCTCAAATCACTCTCGCTTAACCCTTTGTAGATGAATAATGGCGGCAGGAGCAAAAATTGATGTACAGAGAGAATAAGAAAGCTAGACAAGAGAATATGAATTGACTTTTGAGTAATAGTTAAAATAAATTAGAATTTTAACTTTTATTAAATAAGGATAAATTGAACATAAGAATTAAATCCTATAGTTAGTCTACTCTAGAAAGGACTGATTTAGTTAAAAATGGGACTCACTTATGGAAATATTAAATTAGCTTGTGAAAATATCAATTCCTTAGAACAAATAGTAAGAAACTGGGAGTAAAATAAGGAAAAAGATAGAGAATCAAGGAACCAGAGACAACTAAGGCCAAAAAAAAGATATTGTGACGCTTCCAAAATAGGTTTACACAATTCATTTTGAGTCGTTAAATACATAGTACAAAATTTAAATACAAATTTTATTTATACAACTATTAATTGTCGTGTAAAATACGACAAAACATAAGTTGTGAGTTTCAATACAAATATTGTCTTGTAAACAATATCCATACTCAGATAAAGTTAAAACTATTGTCACATTATTTTACAAAATAGTGAGGACTACTATAATAACCATCTTGGACCATTATTCCACTCCCCGACTAGTCCCAGCTACATTCTCGCCTCTTGAGAAGAACAATGGAACCAAAAGAAAAATGGTGAGCTCAACTAGCTCATTAAAGAATATTATGACAAAGATAATATAGAACAAATTATCATTAGTCCTCAATAGGGAAAAATATGATAGAATACAATAGACAACAAGTTTTAGATCAACAACTGCAGTGGAAAAAATAATCTATTAGAAGAGTCAAGTAGAGCATGATGTCTACTATCTTCAATGATTTAAAAGTCCATCATTAATATTTTATCCCTGTAACACCAATCAATAATTATCTCCAATCAACGAATTATTTATGCACTACGTGCCAAAGAAAATCGTTTGCATCACCAGTGGTCATGATCATGTCAAACACCTGTTCATCTATGCACTACGGGCCAAAAATATTAAAGGTCACGATTATATCAATACACAATTTCTGGTCATAATCATACCAATCAACTGTTAGTGTTTATGCCCTAGAGGCCAATTATTTGATATAATTGCTTAACATTTTGATATTATATTTGATTGAATAAATAAATAATTTTATCATGGTTTTATTTACTGCGTAATATAATTGTTAACGTAATAAAATTCCTTAGAATAGTGATACAAATTATATAGTTTCAAGTATGTGACTTGAACATGAGATTATATAATTACAATTAGTATCATTGTTCTTAAATGTCCCTAGTCGAGTATCGTTGTTGATGGGACAACATTGATGCATTGAGACTAGTATGTGGATGGTGATGACCAAATCTCATTGGTAATAAATATATGAGATATTAAGTCGATGCGTAGTACATGTTTGAAAAGCGATGTCTTTGGATGGACCCACCATGAGAATTCTATGTGGAGCATTAATTATGCGAAGTGTCATTAGAAATTCTCATAGTGACAATGATGTAATGGTCCTCCGACCTGAAATCACTATATTACTACACTGAAATTTATGTACTTTGATATCATCAAATGTCACCTTTAATAGTTTGGACTATAAAGGTGATTATTTGGTACATCATGAATCGTGTGAGGAATATGAGTGATCTAGATGAAATTTAACCCTCCTATATATTAGGGATGATATCCATAGGCCTCTTG
This sequence comes from Panax quinquefolius, assembly GCA_020205615.1. Lineage (NCBI taxonomy): Eukaryota > Viridiplantae > Streptophyta > Magnoliopsida > Apiales > Araliaceae > Panax > Panax quinquefolius. Next base: position 120,346,115 of record CM035158.1, read on the forward strand.
ATTGAGTAGGACTATGAAATGCATGGCCATGCTCAAATAGTGATTTGTTTCATATAGTCTACTCATTGATCAAGAAAACTTAGATTAAATTATGAAGAGTATGACACATTGCAAGACTTGAGTTTAATCTAGGATATTAAGGTTAAAAGGATTAAATTACATTGAAACATTGGTCACGAAAAGGTTGCATCGAATCATCGATCTTATTATTACTTGGGTAGCAGTGATGCATTACTAGATGCATTTCCATTGTTTATAATTTTATAATATGATTTTAAAATTATTGCCAACGTAATAATAACCTATAAGTCACACACATGTAGAAACGTTATTAAAATGAAATTAATTTAAATTGTAAGGATTTAAATATATCAATATGATTTATAGTATTTAAATCATAAATTTAAATTAAAAGGATGATTTGTATATATATATATATATATATATATATATAATTAAGTAAGACTTAATTAAGATATAATATATATATAAATTCGGATTTTATTTTATTAGATTAGGGTTTTGATTAATTCTGATTTATTGCTATATATATATATATATATATGATATATTGGCGTTTAGGGAAGTTAATCAAAATCAAAACCCTAGCCGCTCTTAGAGAGAGACTAAAGAAAAATTTCAAAAATCCTAATCCTTGGTGGCTAATCTGTGATTCTCTTCACTATGAGATCGTGCTGACGATTCATGAGGCGTTCGTGTGGATCTTAGTAGAGGCGTTGTTCTGATTGGATTGCGTAAAGGATTCGAAGTCGTTTCAAAAATCTTTCATAATCGGTATAACATCTAAACCACTGAATTAATTATTTTTCGCATGGATCATGTTTAGGGTTTCGAATTTGTTTTAAATTGTTCTATATTCGCTGTGCGTTTCTGTGTCGAAACCCTTCATCATTAATCTATCTTTGCACTACGGGTCAAAGATGACTTTTAACACAATATAAGCATGAGGATGATGACAATGATATAAAGATTCAATCAAATGAGATCAATGATAAATATTAGAGATTTATAATTTAATTTATCTAGAGTTCAAGAATGTCCAAATTGTCATCTTGATAACTAATTGTGAAGTAAAATTCAAGAATGATATTCATGTATCAAAAATAATTTGGACAGAAAAGAAATCAATTTTGTCGTGAATAGTACCCCGAGTGAATAGTACCCCGAAAGAATAGTACTCGGTGAATAGTACCCCGAATGAAAATATTAAAATTTCAATAAGAGAGTTCAAACCAATATTCCAATGAAATGATATTAGATAAAGTGCAAACCTCAAAGAATTTCTAATCATTTCAGGTATTATAAAAGCAATCTGTATAAGTAAGTTTAGATTTAGGTGAGCGCTTAAGAAATGGTAGGGCAGGTGGTCAAGTAGCCCAAAAAAGCGTTAAAAAATTTATAGAACTTTATTTTTTCGAATTAATCGAAATTTATTTTTCAGGCTTTTTTTAAATTTTACCACAAGTATGACAAAGCCCGCCATGTAGTGCTTCCAAGCCCGCCCGGTCCTTTTAAAAAAACCCTTGTTCTTGTTCAATTGTTCGCTTATTCTGATTTCTCATTTCTGGCTAAGTGCCTAAGGCAAAGTGCTAAGTTGTTAACCCTTATTTTAGATTTCAGATCTGATAAAACTGAGAAGTGACTAAGTGAGAGAGAGACCGAGAGGCGAGAGCGGAGATGTTAGATGAGTCACGAGAGAGTCCTCACTCCTCAGTCCTTACTCCTCAAGTTTCTTCGATCGATCGACTACGCTGTCCACGCCGAGTCATCGACTGACGAGTCACGAGTGACGTCTCACGTCTGTGTAGCTTCTTCTTCCCTACAGGTAGCTTCTTCTTCTCTACACTTCGATCGATCGTCCACGTCCACGCCGATCTACCTTTTTCCCTTCGTTTGCTCTTCGTTTTTCAGTCTTAAGTTCTTAACTATGTGTCTATGTGTTCTGCACTTCTGCTAGACTGCTATGTTATGTTTTTGTTTCTGCTATGTTATGGTTTTTTTTATATTTATGTTCTTAATTTATTGGATGAAATCTTTTGTTGGGGTTACTAAATTTCTTCAATTTTGGTAAAACCCTGCAATTTCGGCAAAGAAAAGAAGATGTGGACTGAATTGGGATTATAACTGGAACAGTGGCAATAAATCTATGCTTGGATTGTGAATACTGAATAGATATGTGGACTGAATTGGGAGTATAACTGGAGGATTCTAGACTTTCTAGTTATTTTTGATTTGTGAAGCAAATTGTTTTATTGGACTGAATTGTTTTGGGAGTATATGTGGACTGAATTGTTTTAAATCATGCTTGTGGTGGGTATTTTATTTTTTAGCATGTTTCTTCAATATATGCTTGTCAAAATTATTCAAAATGAAATGTGATATGACACTGCTAAGTGCTGAACTGCTGATATTTGTGTTGATAAATAAGATTTTATAGACAAATAATCGAATCGGGTTATGCAGAGGTTCATAATCTTCTTTGTTTTGGGTATCAAAGCCCACAAGATTATGCATCATTTTCATTAATTAACTTATTGCAACAACCATTGATTGACTTTCTCTTGTAATCTATTTCTGGCTCATATTAATGTAGATTGCTCGAAGCTCTGTTTGAACTGAAGATAATTTTGCTACAAGCTGAAACCTCAGTTAAGTGATATTTTGAAGTACAAGTATCAATTGATTTGTCAATGTGAATTTAGTTTTTAAGTTATTTCTTTTGCTTTAGTGAAAACAAGACTGAAAGATGATCGGTGATGCATCACTTGTCAAAAAAAGGTGGTCGATAAATATTGTGATGCTACGCTTGTTCTGTTGAAGATTTTGCTTTGTCATGCAAATCTGGCTCCATCAGTCATTTTCATCAACTGTAGACTCGATAGAGGTATTGTATGTGATTCTCTAATGACTAGTTATAAATATATTTGCTATGTTGATATTCCAGATAAATGGGGGGGGTGATTGAGTTAAAAGTGTTTGTCACTGATGCATGATTTTGTTTAATTATTTTGGCATTTCTCAACTCGAGGTTGTGATTAGACACTGGTTGGTGAACCCAGTAGGGTGGCACATGTGCTATAAAACTAGAATAGTAACTTGCTTGATTTTGCAGTAAGCGAACCCAGTTAGGTGTGTGACATATTTGGGGTATTTTAGCACTTATTATTGAGATAGCAGTTATTATTGAGATAGCTATTTCATTATTATAAAAATTGAAAGCACAGTTCTACCATATATAAATATATAATGACAAATTTATGAATCTATTTGCACAAGATGTCATGCCATTCTTGGACTGAGAAGATGGGATTGCAAGCATGTTTTGGAGCTTATTTTACAGAGCAGATGCAGTGAGAAGTGAGGAAACATTGGCTTATTTCCTATGGGATTGCAAACATGTTTTTCTTTAGCAGTGTTATGTTATCTTTAATCTTTCTTTTTCAACATTTGCATTGAGGAATGTATTAAGTTCAACCAATTATTATTTATATGTAAATCAATACTGAGAATATGAGATTTTAGCAGGTTAAAAAAATACAAAAAAAAGCCATGGAGCTTTGGTAAGGCTGCCCAACAACACGACATACAGGCAGCGCTTATTCTAACCACCAAAACTCGGGCCATTTTGGCTGGCCCATGACGTCCGCTACGTTTGCCAAATCTAGATTTAGGAATATGAAATGAAATAATATCTGGCTGAATGGATTTTCACGTATCATGCGGTGTCTGCGTGAAGCGGATCATTTCCACAACTTAATAAAGAATGAATACGAATGGTTGTTCACCATGCATGCGATAATTCGCGTAGGCAGATTATTCCCACAGACTAATAAAGAATGAATACGGAGGGTTATTCACCAAGCATGCGGTAATTCGCGTAGACATAGATTAATAAAGAATAGAATGACAACCCTTACGAGTATTGAAAGAAAATAATATCCTTTACGAATACGAAAGAAATAATACCCCTTACCTTAGTAGGAGATTGGATCTTTAATAATGATAGTGTAGTAGCGAATCTTTCTTTTTTTTTCTCTTATTCTCTCTCTATAGTTTTATCTTGTGAGTCTTAGTGAATTGGTGAGAATGATAGAAGAAATAAGCTTCTATTTATAGAAGATTTCTAGCTTAGCCCTAATGTGAAGAGGTAAGTGGCTTGACGACTGATAATGTAAAAAGGCAAGTGGTTTTGACACCTGTAATGTGAAATGGCAAGTTGTTTGACGTTTGATAAAAATAAGTACTATTGGCGAAAGTGACTCTTAGATGATGACCTATAGGTTCCATAGAATAAATCAAACTTACAACAAACGTCTCATAACAAACCTCTTATTTATTTCAAAGATTGAATAAATATTTACCACAATCACTTTATCTTCTATCAACACATTTTTAATCTTTCAACAATTCTTCATCAATAATATTATAATTCACAATATTGACAATCAGATCATTTCCATAAAAGAGGGGGCTTTTCAATAAGGATTTCTCCTTATTGGCGCGCAATTAAATAACTTAGCCCCTTTCCTCGACAGAACTTTCTAGATATTGTCAATAATGAAAATAATAATATGAATAACTGTGTCGTCTCAATTATTGATTTAATAATATAAAATATTATGTAGATGATACTGTGACAATAATTGAATCAATAATATGAGATACTATGCAGCAATTACTGTTGTAATTATTGAATGAAATTGAGTGACTTCTTACGTAAACATCAATAATCAGAGATCTTTATGCAATCTGGTATTATTCTTTGCAATGCGTATTATTGTACTTTTATCATGAGGGTTATTTCAATGGTTTAACGATAAAGTTTTCACAGTTATTTTATGAAAATGTTATTTTTGTCGCTTTCTATATCATCAGCTTAGTTATTAGTTGTGAGGTCTATGCGATGATTGTATTGAGTAAATGCGAATATTAAACCAAAAGAATATTTTTCGATCAAACGAATATTTTATGATGAAACTTGCTTACTTTTTGCAAATTTTTACATATCATCCATAACTATAGCGATTATATCAAATCAACACCTTATTATTCAAAATAATATTTAGATAAAATTAAATATTTATTCATAAAAAGTTGGGGTCTTACAGAGACCGATAATAAGAAATTAAAGAAGGGTTGTAACTGTTTTGGGCCATTTTTGTCCATCTACTTTTTATTTATTGCTCCGGCAGTCAACTATTCAAACCTCTTAACTTTCTATGTCTTTATTCATCAATACTACCTCCATTCCATAATAACTTGTCTTTTTAACTTCATGCATATGAATTTTAAAACTCATTTAAAACTATCATTTAAGAATTAAAATTTGTAAAAAATTCCATCACTACCCATTTATGAAAAATTGAAAACTATTAATATAAGAGAAAAAATTTCTTGGGACAATGAGAAAAGTTAAAATTGATATAAAAAAATAAATAATTTATTCTCCTAAAAAATTGTAAACGATAAATAAATTAGAACAAATTTTTTTTTTCTACAACTATTATGGAACTAAGGGAGTATCAAATTATTTCTGTGTCTTTTTATCTTTATTCATCAATAGTATCAAATTAATAAAAATACAAGTCAAACACTTTGCATTATTTCAGGATTATTTTCGTCCATTCAAAATGAAACTTGTAACAAAACAAAACCCACGTCAGCGGAAAAACGTCCACGCCAATTAATCTCTATACAAATTTAATAATACAGGTAAAGTTAAAAACGACTTAATAAATAAATTTTATATATAATATTTTTGAAAGATATTTTAGTTGATCTGAAGTTAATTTAGCTCTCTAAATTTTGTGAATTAATAGATTTTTATTTTTTATTCTTACCCGATTCTTAGTGACAAAATATATATTGTATACACTTTGACCAGGGAATTAGAGATGAGTTAAGATAGGAACGAGATGAGTATGAAAGCCTACCGTGGTTCCTACAACCACGTCCCCGGCCCTGGCCACGACCACACTGTCTACTTTGTTGCTGCCATTGTCCCATATTGCCAGTTGGAGTGGAACCCGACCACGCTATCTATTTTGTTGTCATTGTCGCCCGTTAGAGTGGAAGTATCGATGGACAGTTGGAGGGCTTGAAGAGTTGGTTCATGAAGAAATTCATAGTTTTGATACATACCTAAAGATCAGAGTAGGGAATGTTGGCAAATGTCGCTGAAAGCGCATCCTAAACACATTGGATGTTTTGAGATCAACGACAATAGGAATGACCTATTCAGAAAGAGAGGAGATAAGGAGGTTGACCAAGATTTGATCTTGATTATCCCATAATTGGGCTGTCAGGTTTAGAAGGGGTTGGTTTGTTCCTGTAGTAGGCAGGTTAACAGCAAGTCGTTAGATGGTACCATCAACGTAGTTGTTAGAATATGAGATCACACACACGTACACAAACGATAAAAAATTAAGAAAAAACACAAGAGATTTACGTGGTTTTCGATTTGGAGTCTTTCATGAAATTTGGTTGTTTATTGATGATTCCTTAGTCCTTGGGAACTTTACTGATAGATAGTATTTATAACTACTAATCCTATTCCAACCCTACTTCACATTATGTCTCAATTACCCATAATGTCCCTCTAATAAAACAACTTGTACCGTACCGCACTAGCCTTTTTTAACAGCTTCCATATTATGAGTCACAAGTTTCCAGTAAATCTCCACCTTGATGAATAACCTCATCCATTTCGAAGATAAGTCACTTGTCCAATCCGATCTTGGGGAGAATCCTCCAAACTAACATTCAGAGATATTAATCAAGTCCAAGCAATGCTTGAACTTGTCCGCGGTCACAGTCTTTGTCAATATGCCAGCTGCATTTTCAGAAGTGTGCACCTTCTCCAATATCACATCCTCAGTGGCTATCAACTCTCTCACCTTGTGAAACCTTACGCTAATATGCTTGGTCCTTGCGTGATACACTTGATGCTTTGCCAAGTAAATGGCGCTCTGACTATCACAATACAGCTGTACTCCACCTTGATCTATGCCCAGCTCATTCACAAAACCCTTCAACCACAATGATGCTTCCTTGCGACGCTTAATTAATGTATACTTTCAGATTCAAGTAGTAGATAGAGCTACTAGAGATTGAACCATGGATCTCCAACAAATCGGTCCACCTGCAAGTGTGAACACATACCCTGTTGTAGATCTCAAATCATCCAACATTCCAGCATAATCCGCATCCACATACCCTACAACTGATATCCGAGCCTGTTGCTTTGCAAACATAATCCCATGATTTGGTCGTCCTCTCAAATATCCCGAACACCCACTTACTTGACTTTCCGGTGCTTTCTACTGGATTGGCCATGTATTTGCTTCTTGTCTTGTTGCGTGTGTGCCAAATCGGGTCTTGTACACACCATTGCATACATCAAACAACCAACTACGCTCGCATAGGGCACGTTCGACATATCTTAGATCTCTTCATCCGATTTCGGACAACTTTGTCGATAGATAACTTTGAAGTGACTTCTTGATGAAATCTTGACACATTTAGCATTAACCATACTAAACCTCTCCAACACTTTCTCCACATAATTCTTTTGTGTCGACCACGACTTTTTAATTTGCTTCTATCCTATGAATCTCCATCCCAAGTATTTTCTGGCGGCACCCAAGTCCTTCGTGTCAAACTCCTTTCCCGATAAGTTCTTCAACCTGTTTATGTCAATCATACTCTTTGCAGCAATAAGCATGTCATCCACATACAGTAACAGAAAAATATAGGAACCATCCTCAAGGCTTTTCACATAAACACAGCAATCATACTCACATCGAGTGAACCCAATCCAGGATCGTGAAGGAATCGAACTTCTTGTACCATTGTCTTTGAGATTTATTTATTACATCGTTGACTTCTTCAACTGCGTACCATGTGTTTCGGTCTCATTGCTTGAACCCCTCAAGCTGCTCCATGAATATCACTTCCTCCAAATCACCATGAAGAAAGGCTATCTTCACATCTAACTGCTCTAACTCCAGGTCATAGCTAGCCACCAATGCCAAAATAATCCTGATTGAGGTATGTCTCACCACCGGAGAAAACACCACATCATAGTCGATCCCTTCCTCTGCGAGTATCCCTTTCTTTACCAATCGAGGCCTTAAACAGTTCCTTTTCCTTTTACGTCTGACTTCTTTTTTCTTGTACACCCATTTGCACCCCATTGGTTTCTTTCCCTCGTGATTCGACAATTCCCAAGTTTTATTTTTCTTCAATGACTCATCTCTCCTCCACCATGGCCTCCATCCAATTGTCACTTTCGAACTACTAATATCTTCACGAAGCGTAGAGCGGATCCCCACTAGTAGTAGATAAAGCATATCTGAACCATATCATCGAAACCTGCACTCCTCTACGGTGGTTTGATAGTGCGTCTGGGTCTCCTTGTGGCTATGCTTTCATCCTGCTGCTGCTGATTTTCCTGTTCCATTGGCGGTGTATTCCCAGTGTCATAATTCTCCAATTCAATTTGAACTCCCTGCTGCTGTTTGTTGATTTCTCCACCGGCCTCAGTTTCCTGACCTTCCTGTTGTATCTTAACCATGAAAGCCTCGTCAAAAACCACATCCCTACTGATCACTACATTCATTACTTTCGGATCCCAAAGCTTGTACCCCTTCACACCTTTCTTATACCCAAGAAAGATACACTGTTTGGACTTGGCATCAAGCTTAGATCTCTCATCACCCGGAACGTGTACGTAGCCTGGACATCCGAAGATCCTCATACCTGAGTAATCCACTTCTTTGTCTGTCCACACCTCTTGTGCCACTTTATTACCCAAAGCAGTACTCGGCGACCTGTTTATGATGTAAAGTGTCATGCTCACTGCTTCTGCCCAGAAATCCTTTGAAAGACCTGCATTTAGCCTCATGTACCATGCCCGCTCTGCTATAGTTCTGTTCATTCTTTCTGCCACCCCATTCTGCTGTGGAGTCTTCCTAACAGTCCAGTGACGTTGTATCCCGTGCTCCTCACAAAACTTCACAAATGGCTTGTACTTGTACTCAGTCCCATTATCTGACTTGAGGCACTTAATTTTTCTCCCTGTTTGATTTTCTACTTCAGCTTTCCACACCCTAAATTTTTCAAAAACCTCAGACTTGTGTCGCATGAAGTACACCCAAACCTTTCTCGAATAGTCATCGATGAAAGTCAAGAAATACAGCGATCCCGCTTTTGAAGCTACTCTCACTGGCCCCCATACATCAGAATGCACATAGTTAAGTTTTCCATTCGTTTTGTTCACCACACTCTTAAACTGCAGAAATCTAACTTGCACGACTTTATTCCTTTCAACAGATTTCTTCTATGTAATTCCAGCATCCCATGTTCTCCCATATGCCCCAACCGCATATGCCATAGTGTAGTATCATCAATATCCTCCATTTGTAGTGGCGTGACTCCACCTACAACTGTATTCTCCCTATCATCCGATAGATATTTTAGTTAACCTTAGAACCCTTCATTATTGCGAGCACCTTCGTCACTCTCGTGGCTCCACCACCGGTTTGAACTCCTGACCATTAGAGTCCGGGTTTCTAATGAAATTAGATTCTTCCTTAAACTTGGGATATGTCTCACCTCGGCGGAGTTCTCACAACACCATCAAACATCCTTATCTTCACGTACACTATTCGATGACGTTGCCACGAGCGTCGTTACCCATTAGAACCGAAAGTAGTATGCACAAAACCCGATCATGTTTGATGATAAAGCATATACTTTTGTAACAATCTTATTCATTTATTAATAAAAAGTATTAATTTATTAAAGGCTTTTAATTATCTACGTGATCTTTGTTTTATAATATGTGATAAACCCGTAGTTTTAAGCAATGCTTTTAGAATAATGATGATGATCATTCTAATGAGATCTAAATTCTTAGAAAGCTTAAAACTAAAATAGTTCCCAATCGTTGGATTACTAAATTGGGGATTAGTGAATCCGGATAGATTGGTACATCGTTCTTGCTTTCGTTGGATGAGGATGATTGATCTCATGATCATTTGTGTGGAACACTAAAGCAAGTATGTAGGTGCTTATTAGAGAATAAGTTCCTTTGAGCATTGGCTCGCTAAGGAATACCTAATGGAATTTTATTTGCTGTCGATAGGAATTCTGTAGTGATAGTAATCAAGTAATCCTTGGACTTGAGATCATCATAGTATCTTGTGTATGATGAGTTATACTTTGACTTATTCCTTAAGACCCTTAGGGTATATCAAAGGGTATGCTTGGGTATAATAAGTTATACGTGGAGATAATGTATGATCGATAAAGAATCTACCACTTCTAATAAAAAGAGAAATGTCTATGTGATTCGATAAATGACAACCCGGTAGTCCTTGGCGGCGAGAATGAAATTAGAAAGGAGTTTCTAATTTGCATTATCTGAGTTGTGCATTTAAGAGTCGAAATACATATAATTAAATAAAATAAGACTTGTGGTAATTCCATGTCTTATATTTAATTGGGACATTGTATGGTGGAAGGATTGAATTATGCGGTAACTATTTACTCAAAGGTTCTTTAATGATTAATGTTGAAATCTATATTATACGGAAAGTCGTTGATCATTAGGAGGCTTATCCTATTGTAGAATAAATATTATTTATTTAAATAAATTAATTGTTTAATTTATTTATTTAAATAAGATTAGAATTATTCTAATTGATTTATTCACAATAGGTTTAATATAAGAAGAACCTAAAGGTCACACCATAAAAGGAAGAATAATTATTTAAGAAGTTAATGGCATAATCGTAATAATATGTTATGTATATTTAATTTAATCTATGGTGATAGAATAAATTAAATAGCTTAATATTATTATTTAATATTTTAGAAATATTAAATATAAATTAATAAGAGGAGTCTTATTAATATTATTACAATTATTATTATTTTAATTTCTAAAAGAGTTTAGGAATTAATTTAATATAAGTACTCTCATTTATTCTAATTGGATTAGGAAGAAAATTAGTTAAAGGAGTTTAATTAATTATCCTAATAAGATTAGGGAGCTTAATTAATTAATTTAATTAATTAAATAAAAACCAAATTCTTAATTGTTAAGGTGGGTTGCCACATCTATAAATAAGAGAGTCTTATTATGGGTGATATGGGTTGTTGACTTTAACAAAGTGCGTAATAATTCCAAGTTGTTGGGAGTATGCCTTTTACATAGAGATAGAAAACTAGGGTTAGCCATAACACCCATCTTCTTGAATTTTCTTCTTCCTTGGTGGATCACCTCAGAGGCCAAACATTTGGGTGGCTAACGTTGATCGAAAGGAAGGAACCAAACCCGGTGGATTCAAGTTGAGCGAAAGGATTTGGAGGTGAACTTGTACGAGGAAGCTTCGATCTTGAGGGTATGATTTTATTCTTTATCTTTTTGTTTAATTAATAATTATGCATAAAGGATGATCGGGTATATGGTTTGTAAATTTTTAAACTACGATTTTTACACGCTTAGCATTAATTTTGCAATTTGATTTGATTGCGCCCTTGAATATTACAAACCTTGGTGGCATCGAGCCAAACCTTTATACAAATTATTAATTGTTTTAATTTGATATTATATTGATATGTGTTTAGAACAATTTAATTGGACATAATTTTATTGTATAAAATTTATTTAAATATATAAAAAAAAAAAAAATAAGGAGCTGCTGATATGATAACAATCCAAAATCAAGCCAATGATTGTTAATGATGGAATAACGGATATCGTGCAATATAATAAATACTGAAATCAAAAAAAAAAAACCGGATATAACAATCTTTGCACATAAATCAAGAAAAGAAATTTGTAGTTTTTTAATTAATTTACACTGATTTCAATGAATGACAGTTTTAGGTTATTTTTTTGTTTGTTTATTTAGTATGCAGTTTAAGTGTGCTTTAATAAAAAAAAAAAAAAAAATCGTGGCACATCAAAGTTGTTAACACGTGAGATTTCAAGGGAATCTAATATTATATATATATATCATATATACCGTACTATATATATATATATAATATATATATATAATATTTTTAATTATTATATATATAATTAAAATAAAAGTTTATTTTAATTTTAAAATAAAAGGTTTATTTTAATATTAAAATATAAAGTTTTATTTTAATTTTAAATAATTTTATAATTAAAATAAAAAAGGTTTATTTTAATCTTAAAATAAAAGGTTTATTTTAATATTAAAATAAAAGATTTATTTTAATTTTAAAATTAGAATTTCATGCTAACTAATTAGAGTTGGAATTGGATTGGATTCCATGCTAACTAATTGGAGTTGAAATTGGATTTTATTTTTCTAAAATAAAAGAGTTTATTTGTGAATAGGGAAGTAAATCCATCTTTCCTTAAATAAAGGAGTTTGTTTAGATATGAAATAAGATTTCATATTATTCAAAATAAAAGAGTTTATTTGTGAATAGGGAAAAGAGAATCCTAATTTCCTTAAATAAAAGAGTTTATTTAAATATGAAATAAGATTTCATATTATTCAAAATAAAGGAGTTTATTTGTGAATAGGAAAGAATATCAAGTGTTTCCTTTAATATTTTTTTTTTTTACATGGAATTGGATTCCATAATTAATTAAAATAAAGAGTTTATTTTAATTAAAGATTTTTTTATATATATATATGGAATTGGATTCCATAATTAATTAAAATAAAGGAGTTTATTTTGATTAAAATTTTGATTAAAATAAAATAGTTTATTTTATTCAAAATAGGATAAATTAAAATAAAATAGTTTTATTTTGATTTAAATTTGGATTTAAATAAAGGAGTTTATTTTTATTCAAAAATAGATTTTATACTAACTAAATTTGCCCATTAAATGATATCGATATATATATTAAATGTTTATTATTTCATGAGATGAATGTTATTTATTGATGCGTATGGTGATGTGTATGATAATAAATGGGATTGATTATGAATTTATTGACCGATGCGATTGGATTTTATTTTAGTTGGATGCGTGAATGTATGGGTTTTATTAAATGGGGTCTGCGTACCTCGTCTTCTCTAATTTTTCTAAATATAAATTCTATCTCCCCTCTATGTACTTCCCTCATTTGGCGATCGAGGTTTATTTATTTTAAAATAGTTTTGTAATAGGAATAGTTAGAATTATTTTGAAGAATTGAGATCAAGGACAAGAAGCGCTTGAAGACCCGTTTGTAATGGAGCCGGGTTTAAATGTAATAGTTATATTTAAATGTTATTTCTTGCACACCTAGGGTTTGACCTTTTGGTTCACTTGGTGGTTCTAGTGAACCAAACTAGAATAAAAGTCCATAATCAATCCGGGTAGAATATAGTATTCTATATGTGCATGCTTATACTATATATATTATATATTATGCAAACATGCTTCGCATGTTTATTAATATGACGCGTGTTTTATATATATATGTACATGTGCGCTAAACAAGATGAGACAAATTAATAACAAACCCCTCAATTTTTTTATATTAAGTCCTAAGCGTTCAAAGATATTTGGAATATCGAGCGCGCTTTCTAGCATGATAAAATTAATAGAGTATTAAATATTTAATATGAGTTTGTTGTGTCACCACACAAGGCAAGTATTAAGTATTTAAGATGTTAATTTATCACATTTGATGTTTATAAAGAAAATTGAACAATATTGTTTTGTTGTGTCACCACTGAGGATGATATTTTCTTTTTGAATATATGGAGTGCTAGGTTGGGACTTAACTTAGATAATTTTGATTCGGATGTGCCACCACTTGATCAAAATAATCTAAGAGGCAAAATACAAGGACTTGCATAGTTGATGTAATTGACAAAAAAGTTGTCTACTATTTATTTATATATAGTTTGTTTGTTGTGTCACCACAAGGCTATATACATTTGAAATGGGATCCTTATTCTCACTAGCAAATCTTTAATTAGATTTTCTTAGAACTATATAAGTGAGGTAATATAGTTTGAAGAAAATAGTGGGAGATACCAATCTAAAACAAGACCTAATTTATTTTGGTAATTAATAAAAGAATTTATGTTAAAATGTTGTTAATTACAAATTCATTTCTGAAATTTTACAATGTCTAAATTCTTATCTTTATGAAGCATATTAGATGCTAAATTAATCGAGACCAAATTAAGCAGATTGGTTAAGGAATTTGAGAATAGTTCTCATGGTGAAAAAGCTATCTTATGTCATAATACTTTATCCTGCTGATGGTTGCGAAGACAATGCCTCGAGGAAGAGATTGCTACTTTTAGAAAGTGGCAAGATGATGCTGATTAGCTCGATGCATCATGCTTTCGTATCCATGAGTAACAAGCTTGTTGTCGACTGACTGAAACTATGGATACTTCTACTATACTCCTGCACGTCAAGTAGTTGATGGTGAGGAAAGTAGGACCGATAGATATCGGATATCTAAGGAGCTCTTACGATCTAGAATGGGCATGATGGCACTATATAATGCAGACAGAAAAGTTCTTAACATAATCAATTTGATTGATCAATTAGACATGACATGTTTTGTCATGGATGGAGAGTTGAGCAAGATTTGATCTTGCACTCACTCCGGACTCCTTTCACAATTGTTGTGAAATTTTCATATGGACAAGCTAGATATCGACCTCATTGATTTGCTTAACATGTTGAAAAATGTTGAGTCACTTTCGACCAAGAAAGATCAAGTCTTCTTGGTAGGGGCCAAAGGATCTTACGAAAAGAAGAGCGATTCAAAGAAGGTAAATAGAAAGGCATAAACAAAGGATAATAAGAACAAAAGCGTCACGGATAGCAAAGGAGGTTTGCTTCCACTACAATAAGCTGGACCTTTGGAAAGAAAGCTGCAAGAAGCATCTTGTAGAGGCTAACTAAAAGAAGCTTAGTGAAGTTTGGTTACAATCTGATTTTGTTCATGATTTAAATAAATTTTTCTTTAAGTCGAGGTTCTACTTGGGTATTGGATCTGAGACTTTGGTTATCATAAATATAGATTTATGAAGGGACCAAGCAGTAGAAAGCTAAACAAATATAAGTAATCCTATATGTCGAAAAATGAAGCAAAGGTTCTTTGCATTAGCCATAGAAACTTATAGTTTAGCAATGCCTACGGGCAAATCTATTAAGTCGATAAGTTGTTATTGTATTCCGATTCTTGTTAAAAATATTATTTCCATTTTATTGTTGATGATGAAATTTTTGGTATTATAATTAAGAACAATTGTTGTTTCTATTTATAATAATAATATTTTGTATAGAAGCTGGAATATTACTTAATAAAATTTGTATATGACTTGACTTACATAAAAATTATTTTGTAAATTGAACAAACTAGTATAAGAAAAGGAGATGAACATTCAAAGAGTTGAATGTATGTATTTGTTGAAATACAAGTGTGAATTATTTGAAAGGTTCAAAGAATTGAAGTGAAACAAATTGGCAATGTATTAAGATTCTTTGATTAGATCGAGGAATAAATACTTGTGCTTGATAAGTTTCTAGATCATCTCAAATGGTTTTCTCATAATGGACACATCTTGATCTGTGATAATTGATTGATGTATCACGAATGAAAAATCGTACCTTGTTGGACGTGTAGTGCGGTCCACAATGATTTTACCGACATTCCGGTATCCTTCAGGATCATGTCCACAGAAATGGGCTGCATATCTACGAAAAGGTAACCTCAAAATCCGGCCCCAAGACTCCATAAGAGTTATGGACGAGGAGGATTCCTAATCTTAAGTATGTTAAGATAAGGGTTGTCAACTTATGTGAAAAGGTTTCAAAGGATAAACTTGGGACAAGATTTGACATGTCAGATTTGTGGGACATCCCAAAGTAAGTTTAGGGTATATGTTCTATAATAGTCATCGATGAAAGTCAAGAAATACAGCGATCCCGCTTTTGAAGCTACTCTCACTGGCCCCCATACATCAGAATGCACATAGTCAAGTTTTCCATTCGTTTTGTTCACCACACTCTTAAACTGCAGAAATCTAACTTGCACGACTTTATTCCTTTCAACTGATTTCTTCTATGTAATTCCAAACATCCCATGTTCTCCCATATGCCCCAACCGCATATATGCCGTAGTGTAGTATCATCAATATCCTCGTGTAGTGGCGTGACTCCACCTACTGTTGTATCTCCTATCATCAGATAGATATTTAAGTTAACCTTAGAACCCTTCATTATTACAGAAGCACCTTTCGTCACTCTCATGGCTCCACCACCGGTTTTGAACTCACTGACCATTAGAGTCTGGGGTTCTAATGAAATTAGATTCTTCCTTAAACTTGGGATATGTCTCACCTCGGCCAGGAGTTCTCACAACACCATCAAACATCCTTATCTTCACTGTGCCTATTCCAATGACGTTGCACGAAGCGTCGTTACCCATTAGAACTGAAAGTAGTATGCACACAAGCCAATCATGTTTGATGATAAAGCATATACTTTGTAACAATCTTATTCATTTATTAATAAAAGTATTAATTTATTAAAGGCTTTTAATTATCTACGTGATCTTTGTTTTATAATATGTGATAAACCCGTAGTTTTAAGCAATGCTTTTAGAATAATGATGATGATCATTCTAATGAGATCTAAATTCTTAGAAAGCTTAAAACTAAAATAGTTCCCAATCGTTGGATTACTAAATTGGGGATTAGTGAATCCAGGATAGATTGGTACATACGTTAACTGCTTTCGTTGGATGAGGATGATTGATCTCATGATCATTTGTGTGGAACACTAAAAGCAAGTATGTAGGTGCTTATTATTAGAATAAGTTCCTTTGAGCGTGGCTCGCATTAAGGAATACCTAATGGAATTTTATTTGCTGTCGATAGGAATTTCTGTAGTGATAGTAGTACAAGTAATCCTTGGACTTGAGATCATCATAGTATCTTGTGTATGATGAGTTATACTTTGACTTATTCTTAAGACCCTTAGGGTATATCAAAAGGTATGCTTGGGTATAATAAGTTATACATGGAGATAATGTATGATCGATAAAGAATCTACCACTTCTAATAAAAAAGAGAAATGTCTATGTGATTCGATAAATGACAACCCAGTGAGTCCTTGGCAATGAGAATGAAATTAGAAAGGAGTTTCTAATTTGCATTATCTGAGTTGTGCATTTAAGAGTCGAAATACATATAATTAAATAAAATAAGACTTGTGAGTAATTCCATGTCTTATATTTAATTGGGACATTGTATGGTGGAAGGATTGAATTATCACGGTAACTATTTACTCGAAAGGTTCTTTAATGATTAATGTTGAAATCTATATTATACGGAAAGTCGTTGATCATTAGGAGAGGCTTATCCTATTGTAGAATAAATATTATTTATTTAAATAAATTAATTGTTTAATTTATTTATTTAAATAAGATTAAATTATTCTAATTGATTTATTCACAAATAGGTTTAATATGAAGAACCTAAAGGGTCACACCATAAAAGGAAGAATAATTATTTAAGAAGTTAATGGCATAATCGTAATAATATGTTATGTATATTTAATTTAATCTATGGTGATAGAATAAATTAAATAGCTTAATATTATTATTTAATATTTTAGAAATATTAAATATAAATTAATAAAGAGAGTCTTATTAATATTATTACAATTATTATTATTTTAATTTCTAAAGAGTTTAGGAATTAATTTAATATAAGTACTCTCATTTATTCCTAATTGGATTAGGAAGAAAATTAGTTAAAGGAGTTTAATTAATTATCCCTAATAAGATTAGGGAGCTTAATTAATTAATTTAATTAATTAAATAAAACCCAATTCCTTAATTGTTAAGGTGGGTTGCTTACATCTATAAATAAGAGAGTCTTATTATGGGTGATATGGGTTGTTGACTTTAACAAAGACGTAATAATTCCAAGTTGTTGGGAGTATACGCTTTTCTATAGAGATAGAAAACTAAGGTTAGCCATAACACCCATCTTCTTGAATTTTCTTCTTCCTTGGTGGATCACCTCTCAGAGGCCAAACATTTGGGTGGCTAACGTTGATCAAAGGAAGGAACCAAACCCGGTGGATTCAAGTTGAGCGAAAGGATTTGGAGGTGAACTTGTACGAGGAAGCTCGATCTTTGAGGGTATGATTTTATTCTTTATCTTTTGTTTAATTAATAATTATGCATAAAGGATGATCAGGGTATATGGTTTGTAAATTTTTAAACTACGATTTTTACACGCTTAGCATTAATTTTGCAATTTGATTTTAGCCCGTGAACATTACAAACCTAACAAGAAGCGCCCCACAGTTCACCGATTTATGAGTGTCGAACCACTCCTGTTAGGCGTTATGTGAAGCGAGCATGTTGAATCCAAAATCCACGAGTACATCGCGTAAAGTGTTTGTTGAAAGCGACAACATATCCCCATCATCGATGATTCCTCCTGACGTTTGCCGATTTCGTAGATTCTGTTTGTTCCATGTTCCTTCACCCTTATTCTTGTATGGACAATCCCTTTTGAAGTGTCCTGTCTCGCCACATCTGAAACACTTATACTGTAAGACCCCAGCTTTTATAAATAAAGATGAATTTTTCTATAAATATTATTTTTGAATATTATGGAATAAATTTGATATAATGTTATAGTTGTGGGTAATATTTATAAATTTTACAAAGTATGCAAGTTGTTATAAAATATTCGTTTGGTTGGGAATATTCTTTTGTTGGGAATATTAAATCTGATGGCTCAATCATTGGTGGACCCCACAACATTATTGTCGGATTGAGAAAGCGACAAAAATATTTTTATAAAAATAACGGCGGGAGGTTTCTGAATTAAAAGCTGTTGAACTACCGGTGGTAAAAGAAATGCGATGTCTGGCGTGGTTGCGTAGTAGCTATTTGCGGTATTGATTATTGATCTTACGTGAGAAGTCACTTTCGGTTATGCTCAATTATTACTACTGATAATTCTTTGCATCATATCTCTTATATTATTGATTGATTATTGTCACATATATCATACATATAATATGTTATAGTATTAAATCAATAATTGAGGCGATGAGTTATAAATGATTAATAATTATTGAAAGATTAAATATGTGTTATGATTTGTGGTAAGTTTGATTATTTTATGGGGGCTCGTATATATGTCATCATCTAAGAGTCTCTTCGTCGATAGTAATTACCCCTTGTGAATAGTATTTACCTTAAATCGATAGTAATTACCCTTGTGAATAGTATTTACCTTCGTTAATAGTAATTACCCTTGTGAATAGTATTTACCTTAAATCGATAGTAATTACCCTTGTGAATAGTATTTACCTTCGTTAATAGTAATTACCCTTGTGAATAGTATTTACCTTCGTCGATAGTATTTACCTTCGTCGATAGTAATTACCTTTACCAGACGTCGAACCACTTGTCATTTCACATTCTGTGCGTCGAACCACTTGTCGTTTCACATTCAGCGTCAAGGCCAATTCGTCGAAGCCACTTGCCTTTTCACACGGCGGTCTTTAAGCTAGAAATCTTCTATAAATAGAGGCCTAGGGCTTCATTATTTTCACGAATTCATTCAAGCTATAGAGAGAGAAAGTATAGAAAGAATAAGAGAAAGAAGAAGAGTATTTTATTCTTACCTGCTTTGCGGTATTCAATCTCTACCAAAAGTAAGGGGTGTTATTCTTTCTTATTCATGAAGAGAATTGTTGTTATTCCATTGCTTATTATTACATTGGAATAACTTTTGTATACGTGGTTTACCTATACTTGGTGACATTCTTTTATTATACATTTGGAACATCACATGCATGTGTTTTTTACAGGACTGGTTAAAATCTTTATTATTATTACATTGGAACATCACATGCGTGTGTTTTTACTGGGACTGGTTAAAATCTTTATTATTACATTGGAACATCACATGCATGTGTTTTACAGGACTGGTTAAAATCTTTATTATTACATTGGAATATCTGTCGTGTGTTTTACACGGATGGTTCCATCTTTATTATTACATTGGAACATCACTGCTCGATTGTGAATTTCACGACTGGTTCCGTTATTTATTATTACATTGGAATAATACACATGCATCTTGATCATCGCATGCGTGGTGATTTCTTTTGTTATTCCATTCTTTATTATACCCGGTTAGTTAAAACTTTGACTTCTATACTCCATGAAATTAGTAGAATATCCTTGATATTTGCGTTTCATCCGATATCTTTTCATGGAAATATTCTTACGATCATTCTTGAATTTTACTCTACAAAAGCAGTATCATGTTGACAATTTGGGCGTTAATAATTCTGGATAAAATAATTCTTGAACTTGTTTTATTGAATTCTTATATCATTGTCATCATCCTCGTATTTTTATATTTTTTGAAAGTCAAATACGTGGCACTGTAGTGCATAGATGGACTTGGTATGATTATGACGAGAGACTATTGATTGTAATCATGGTAGTAATGTTACAAATGATGTGATAAAAATCCTCGATTGGTAGTAGTGCATTGATGGACGATTGTTGGCATGATCATGACCATTAATGAATACACAAATATTCTTGGCGTAGTGCGTGAATAATTGTGGTCGTGATCTTAAAGAATATCCTTGGCCGTAGTAGTGCGGGGGTGATTCGATGATGTGGAATATTTATTAAAGCGAGTCTCATTATATAATGATGATGAAAAACCTTTAAAACCTAAAAGATAGTAGACTTTATTTTCTACTTGACTCTTTCAATGGATTGCATATTCCACCGCTTGATTAAACTGGTTTATGTTTATTGTATTTTATCGGTTTAACATTATTGAAGACTATTGATAATTTATTACGCATTATCTTAGTCATAATATTTCTTCTTGGGCTAGTTGAGCTCACCCTTTCTTTCTTTCCTTTGTTCTCTTGAAATGATAATATATTTGGGACGAGTCGGGAAGCAGTGATGGTCACGAAGATAGCATTAGTAGTCCTCACTATTACGTAAAATAGTGTGATAATAAGCTGTAATGAGGACTTTTTGTTTGAGTTTGTATAATATCTAGTAGGCGATATTTGTATTTAAACTCACGGTTTATGTCGTATTGTACATGACAGTTATGTTAATAAGTTGTATTTAAATTCTGTACCATGTAAGTGGCGACTCAAGATGGGTGATGTATACCTAATTTTGGGGGCGTCACATATACTCCTTAGGCTTAGGAGTCCTGCCCCTCGACTTCGATTTCCCATGCGTTCCTGGTTTACCTCTATCCAATTTTACGCTTGTCTGCTCTTCCACTTTTACCACCTGACCCTTCACCCGAAATACCCTCGGATTGTTGCTTCCGCTGGTTAGACATTAGTAGAGCAGATGTGACTTCTTCCAACTTTAGAGTTTCTTTTCCCCATAGGAGAGTTGTCACAAGATTCTCCATGGAACCCGGTAGAGAACACAGTAACATCAACGCTTTGGTCTTCTTCCTCGAATTTCACTTGATCCTTGTAGAAGTCACTAATTATTTGATTGAACGTGTGAATGTGTTGAATAAGTTCAGAGCCTTCAATCATCTTTAACCCAAACAGTTTTTGCTTCAGAAACAGTTTATTTGTCAATGACTTTGACATATACCTGGATTCCAATTTCTCCATACACCCGATGGCAATTCATCTCCGATCACGTGATCGTAACCTAAATGCGCTGTAGCACAAACGAATTGTACTCACGCCTTCGCATTTGGAGTTCATCCGATCATTAATCGTCATGGACTTTGGTTTTTTCTTTAACGCCTTCACCAATCCCTGCTGCACCAATAGATCCTTTACCCTCTGTTGCCATAGCCCAAAATTCCCAGTCCCATCAAACTTCATCACATCAAACTTTGTCATCGATGAATTTAATGTCATCGTTCTTCACGTGTTAAACTTAGAGCTTTGATAGCAATTTGTTAGAATATAAGATCACACACGCACACAAACGATGAAAATTAAGAAAAAAACACAAGAGATTTACGTGGTTCCCCAATTTGGGTACTCAGCGGTAATTTGGTTGTTTATTGATGATTCCTTAGTTCCTTAGGGCATTCTGATAGAGATAGTATTTATAACTACTAATCCTATTACAATCCTACTTCACATTCACATTATGTCTCGATTACCCATAATGTCCCTCTAATAAAACAACTTTGTGTCTGAACTGCATCATGGCGAAAGTCAACCCCAGATGGGCTAGTCACGTCGCTTTTGTAAGACCATGACTTTATAAATAAAGATGAATTTTTCTATAAATATTATTTTTGAATATTATGGAATAAATTTGATATAATGTTATAGTTGTAGGTAATATTTATAAATTTTGCAAAGTATCTGAGTTGTTATAAAATATTCGTTTGGTGGGAATATTCTTTTGTTAGGGAATATTAAATACAATGGCTCAATCATTGGTGGACCCTGACAATGAAATTATTATCGGATTGAGAAAGCGATAAAAATATTTTATAAAAATAACGGCGGAGGTATTTACAATTAAAAAGCATTGAACTACCCGGTGGTAAAGAAATGCGATGTCTGGCGTAGTTGCGTAGTAGTGTACGGTATTGATTATTGATCTTACGTGAGAAGTCACTCATTTATGCTCGATTATTACTACGATAATTCTTTGCATCATATCTCTTATATTATTGATTCAATTATTGTCACGATTATCATACGTATAATATGTTATAGTATTAAATCAATAATTGAGGCGACAAGTTATAAATGATTAATAATTGTTGAAAGATTAAATATGTGTTGATGAAAAAAAAATGATTTGTGGTAAGTTTGATTATTTTATGGGGGCTCATATATGCATATGTCATCATCTAAGTAAGTCTCTTAACGTCGATAGTAATTACCTTAATAGTATAGTAATTTACCTTGTGAATAGTATTTACCTTGTGAAAGTAATTCGTCGATAGTAATTACCTTCGATAGTAATTATAGTAATAGTAATTACCCTTGTGAATAGTATTTACCTTCGTTAATAGTAATTACCTTTACCAGACGTCGAACCACTTGTCATTTCACATTCTGAGCGATCGAACCACTTGTTGTTTCACATTCTGAGCGTCGAACCCTTTTCTTTTCATCATCAGATAACTTTGCCTTTGCCTTTTGGCGGGCGGTCTTTAAGCTAGAAATCTTCTATAAATAGAGGCCTAGGGCTTCATTATTTTTCACGAATTCATTGAGCTATAGAGAGAAAGTATAGAAAGAATAAGAGAGAAAGAAGAAGAGTATTTTATTCTTACCTGCTGCGATATTCAATCTCCTACCAAAAGTAAGGGGTGTTATTCTTTCTTATTCATGAAGAGAACTATTGTTATTCCATTGCTTATTATTACATTGGAATAACTTTTGTATCTGTGTTTTACCTATACTTGGTGACATTCTTTATTATTACATTTTGGAACATCATCGTGTGTTTGCAGGTGTTAAAATCTTTTTTACATTGGAACATCACATGCACAGGACTGGTTAAAATCTTTATTATTACTGTTGGAACATCACATGCGTGTGTTTTTTAGGACTGGTTAAAATCTTTATTATTACGTTGGAATATCTATCATGTGTTTTACCGGATCTGGTTCCATCTTTATTATTACATTGGAACATCACCCGGTGTGAATTTCACGACTGGTTTAGTTATTTATTATTTTGTTGGAATAACTTTTATGCATGCGATTCATCGCGTGCATGGTGATTTCTTTTGTTATTCCATTCTTTATTATACCCGGTTGGTTAAAACTTTGACTTCTATACTCCATGAAATTAGTGGAATATCCTTGATATTTGCGTTTCATCCGATATCTTTTCATAAAAATATTCTTACGATCATTCTTGAATTTTTACTCTACAAAAGCGATATCGTATTGATAATTTGGGCGTTAATAATTCTGGATAAAATAATTCTTGAACTTGTTTTATTGAATTCTTATATCATTGTCATCATCCTCATGTTTTTATATTTTTTAAAGTCATACGTGGCACTGTAGTGCGTAGATGGACTTGGTATGATTATGACGAGAGACTATTGATTGTAATCATGGTAGTAATGTTACAAATGATGTGGTAAAAATCTTCGATGGTAGTAGTGCATTGATGGGCCGATTGTTGGCATGATCATGACCATTAATGAATACACAAATATTCTTGGGCGTAGTGCATGAATAATTATGGTCGTGATCTTAAAGAATATCCTTGGTAGTAGTGCGGGGTGATTCGATGATGTGGAATATTTATTAAAGTGAGTCTCGGCTATAATGATGATGAAAAATCTTTTAAAACCTAAAAGATAGTAGACTTTATTTTCTCTTGACTCTTTTAATGGATTGCATATTCACTTGATTAAAGCTGGTTGTCTATTGTATTTTATCGGTTTAACATTGTTGAAGACTATTGATAATTTATTACGCATTATCTTAGTCGTAATATTTCTTCTTGGGCTAGTTGAGCTCACCCTTTCTTTTCTTTATTCTCTTGAGGAAATGAGAATATAAATTTGGGGACGAGTCGGGAAGCAGTGATGGTCACGAAGATAGCATTAGTAGTCCTCACTTTATTACGTGAAATAGTGTGATAATAATTGTAATGAGGACTCTTTTTGAGTTTGTATAATATCTAGTAGGCGATATTTGTATTTAAACTCACGTTTATGTCGTATTTTGTACAGTTATTATGTTAATAAGTTGTATTTAAATTACATACCATGTAAGTGGCGACCCAAGATGGGTGATGTATACCTAATTTTGGGGCGTCACGGTTGGTATCGAGCTTAGGATATGATCACTGGCTAAGATGTGAGAATAGTACTAGGAGGGGAGGCGGGGAATACCTTCGCTAGTATGACCTACTAAGTTTATGTCTTTATTTTATTGGTTGGTCGGAAGATAGGGATAATTTGTTACATGTCGATTAACTTTTGTTTTGTGGCGATGTCGAAAATGACATACGAGAATGTTGAGAATATGATGGAGGTATGAGCGATCGTTGATTCACCTGCATATCGATAATCGAGGATAATGTGCATCGAGGAAGGCGACAATCCTCATGCAAACAACAACCTTGACCAAATGATGAATGATCGAATGTTAGGAGGCTTTATGCGATTTATCTGACAATGATGAGAGGCGACTCACATCCAAAGCGTGGGTGGAAACACGGAAAACTCTCGGGCGGTCTTGCATTAAACAATCAAGAGGCTGGGACCACCTAGGAGTTTAAGGGAAGCAAAACCACTTACGGCGGAAGCATGGATAAAGCAGATTACCAAGATATTTGATGTCTTGGGATGCTCAGGAGCAAAAGGTTCCCTTCTTACGCCTTTATGTTCTTGGCGGAGGCGGATTCTTGGTGGGAATCGGTAAAAGCGTACTCGACTTCTTTGTCTTGAAGATATCTTGGGAGAAGTTCAGGGAGGTTTCAGCGACAAATACTTTTTCTGAAAGTATTCGCCACGTATGAAGGAGGTGGAATTTATCAAGTTGGAACAAAACAATATGGCCAGGTGTCGCATGATACGAGGCAAAATTTGCGGAGTTATCACGGTTTCGTCCCACTTGGTGGATAATGAAAGAGAATGGCGCGAATGTTTTAAGAGGTTTGAAGTCGGAATCGTCGACATCTTATTTCTCGTAAATTGTGTTTGTATTAGGATGTTGTAAATAGGGCTCGATTAGTGGAGCAGCGATAATGAGTCAACCTGACTAAAAAGAAGCGGTAAGCAAAATTATAATACCGGTGAGAGTAGTCATCGAGCGGTGACAACAAGCGTGGAGGAATCAGCGCGGGCGGATATGGTAACCACCGGTGGTAATCGGGGCAAAACAATAAGAATGGACATTCAAGAAATGGAGATTAATGATGGTGGAAAGGCGTCAAACACCAAAGCACCCGTTGTTAAGGAAGGAGAAAGACCACTATCGTATGCTTCAAATGCGGAGGAGAGGGACACATCGATCAAAGCTGCGTCATGCGAGTCAAAGCGTGTTATAATTGTGGAAGAGAAGGTCACTTAGCTCGATTTTTTGTCGTTTATGAAGACAAAT
The DNA here is from genome assembly GCA_020205615.1 of Panax quinquefolius. NCBI lineage: Eukaryota > Viridiplantae > Streptophyta > Magnoliopsida > Apiales > Araliaceae > Panax > Panax quinquefolius. The sequence goes on from CM035158.1 coordinate 120,372,241, forward strand.
TTGACTAGGATGGAGCACCAAAGGCCGTCAGAAAATTCAAAGCCCCGTAGTCTGAGGGAGGCGTTTGTTGTGACCTCCCAAAGAAAAGCGAGAATCGAATGAGGTCATCACGGGTAAGCTTATCATAAACTCTACAATGAAGTCTATACTTTATTTGATCTGGGTTCTACCCATTCTTTTATTTCTCTACTTGCGCTCATCGATTAAATTTGACTCAGGAGAAATTAGACTTTGACTTATCTGTGGAAACTCCGTTGGGAGAAACCTTCATTACATCCCTTGTTTATAAGTCTTGTTTGGTTCAAATCGGTACCCTCACATTACCATCGATCTTATTTCATTAAAAATACTTGCATTTGGCGTGATTACAAGGATTGATTGGTTAACTACTTATCATGCAAAAATTGATTATTTTTCGTAAGGTTGTTAGCTTTCATATTCTAATCAACCTATTATGCGAATTCAAACGACCAAACCATTAAAATCAATCACGGACATCTCAAGCCATAAAGCTATTCGTTTATTAAAAAGCGGATGTCGAGCTTTCTTAGCTCGTATTCTGATTTAAATAAAAATCGTCGGTTTTAAGCGATATTCCTATTGTTAATAAATTTCTGACGTATTCCGAAGAACTTCACAGCTACCCCAGGCGTGAAATTGAATTTTTTGTATCGACCTTGAACCGTACAAAACCTATTTCCAAAGCCCATGTCGAATAGCTCTATTGAACTTGAGTTAAAGACCCAAGCTGCGAGGAATTGTTAGACATTGGCTTTATTCATCCTAAGTACTTCTCCTTGGGGTGCTCTGTTATTCGTGAAGAAGAAAGATGGGAGTATCGACTTTGTATTGATTATCGGGAGTTGAATCATGTCACCATCAAAAATAGGTATCCATTGCCGCGTATTGATGACTGTTTGACCCGGTTGCAAGAGCCAAATTCTTTTCAAAGATTGATCTTCGTTAGGATATCACCGATTGAAGATTAGAACCGTGACATTCCAAAGGCGGCTTTCGGAACTCGATGCAGGCATTATGAATTCTAGTCGTGTCCTTTGGATTGACTAATGCTCTCGCTTTGCCTTCATGGATATGATGAGCCAGAGTATTGAGGAATATTTAGATCACTTTGTGGTCGTCTTTATTGATGACATCCTTATTTATTCCAAAAGTAGTGAAGATCATGAAAGCAACACTTGAGGTGACACTCCAAAAGCCGTGAATATAAGCTTTATGCGAGTTGAAGAAATATGAGTTACGGCTTGAAGAAGTAGCATTCCTTGGCGCGTGGTATCAAGTCGTGGAATATCATTGACCCAACAAAGATTGAAGCTATTCAAAAAGTGAGGAACAACCTAAATCGATAATAGAAATCGTAGCTTTCTCGGTTAAATTTGGTTATTATCGGAGATTCGTGGAAGGATTTTCTCGAATCGCTATTCCATTGACTCGGTGACTCGGAAAGATACAAAGTTTGGTTGGGCGAAGAATATGAGAAGAGTTTTCAAGAACTCGAGAGGAGACTTATTTAAGACTGTTACGACAATACCATACGGCTCGGAGGATTTGTCATCTGATGATGCTTGGGCAAAGGTTGGGATGTGTTCTTATGCGACATGGAAAAGTTATAGCCTATGCCTCGCGACAACTCAAAGAATATGAGAGGAATTATCCTACTCGTGATCTACAGAGTTAGCATTTGTTATCTTCTTTGCACTTAAAATTTGGAGGCATTACTTGTATGGGGAGAAAGTGGAGATCTTTACGGATCATAAAAGCCTCAAATATTTCTTCACTCAAAAGGAACTCGACATGCGACAACGACGTTGGCTTGGCTATTGAAAGATTATGATCATACCATCGATACCATCTGGAAAAGCGAGCGTGGTGGTGGCGCGTTGAGTAGAAAATCATATGCAATCTGAGTGCGATATTGTCGTATGAGCCCATTTTGTGTGACTTGCAAAGGATGGAGATAGAGTTAAAGACTCGAGGGACGCGTGTGATGATAGCGAGTATCTGAGTAGAACCAGGCTTTAATTGATAAAGTTAAAGGCTGCTCAAGCTACGGACACTGGAGGCGATGCGTATGAAGAAGAAAGTGCGAGAAGGTCTTATCAGGAAGCAAGAATCGATGAAGAAGGAATACTTGAGTCGACTCCGGACTTTGTGTTCTAACGACCACGATTTAAAGTATAATATCATGATGGGCGCCTGACACACCATTTGCGATCCATCTGGGAGTACGAAAATGTATCATGATATTCATCGTACATTTTGGTGGAAGCAATAATATGAAGAGAGAGATAGCGTTGTTTATCTCGAGGTGTCTAACTTGTCAGCGAGTTAAGCGAGCATCAAGTACCAAAAGGTCCATTGCAACCACTTGAAATTCCAGAATGGAAGTGGGAGCACATTACCATGGATTTCGATTCTGGGTCTTCTAAGGTTTCTCAAGGCGTTGATGCGATTTGGGTCATTGTTGATAGATTGACCAAGTCGCTCATTTCTTACCAAATCTGAGAAACTTATACACTTGAACGTCTTGCTTCGTATGTACATATAAGCGAGATTGTAAAGGCTGCATGGTATCTGCGGTATCCATAGTTTCGATCGAGACCAGATTCACTTCACGATTTTGGGTTGGTTTGCAAAAAGCTATGAGCGCAGACTTACGATTTAGCTCGGCATATCATCCTCTCAGACGGAGATGAGACGATCGGAGAGGACTATTCAAACTCTTGAAGATCTATTAAGACTCTGTGTCCTTGATTTTGAGGGAGTTGGGACAAGTTCTTACCATTGGTGGAGTTTTCCTACAACAGCAGTTATCAAGCAAGTATTGGCATGGCTCCATTCGAGCGTTGTATGGAAGAAAGTGTCGTTCTCGGTATCTTTGGGATGAGGTGGGTGAAAGCAGCGTTGTTGGGGCCGGGAGTTGATGCGTATGACTACGGAAAAGATTCAAGCGATCAAACAACGTATAAAAACCTCACAAAATCGACAAAAGAGTTATCTTGATCTTCATCGAAAGGGCGTGGAATTCGATATAGGAGATCGTGTGTTGTTAGAGTTGCTCCATGGAAAGGAGTTACAAGATTTGGAAAAGAGAAAACTTAACCCTCGATTCATCGGTCCATTTTAATCCTCGATCGGTAGGGCGTGGCTATAGACTCGCTTTCTGCTTGAAATATGTCTCGTGTTCATAGCGTTTTTCACATATCTATGTTACGTAAATATGTGAAAGACCCGAACCATATTATTGAGTTAGAGCCAGGACGAAATAGCGGAAGATTTGGCGTATGAAGAGGTTCTGTTCAAATTTTGGATAAGAAGGAACATATTCTACGCTCGAGGTTATACCTCAATTCGAAAGTTTTGTGGAGGAACCACGATGTTGAGGAAATGACTTGGGAGTTAGAATCGAAATGAAATCAAGGTATCCTTACCTCTTGACATACCAGTCGTACCCTAATTTTGAGAGGCGAAATTTCATAAGAAGGGAGGTTTTAAGACCCTGACTTTTATAAATAAAGATGAATTTTTCTATAAATATTATTTTTGAATATTATGGAATAAATTTGATATAATGTTATAGTTGTGGGTAATATTTATAAATTTTGCAAAGTATGCAAGTTGTTATAAAATATTCGTTTGGTGGGAGAATATTCTTTTTGTTAGGGAATATTAAATACTGATGGCTCAATCATTGGTGGACCCCACAATGAAATTATTGTCGGATTGAAAGCGACAAAAATATTTTATAAAATAACTTGGCGGAGGTATTCAGTTAAAAGCATTGAACTACCGGTGGTAAAAAATACGATGTCTGGCGTAGTTGCGTAGTAGCGCACGGTATTGATTATTGATCTTACGTGAGAAGTCACTTTCATTTATGCTCGATTATTGCTCTGACGATAATTCTTTGCATCATATCTCTTATATTATTGATTCAATTATTGTCACGAGTATCATCGTATAATATCTTATAGTATTAAATCAATAATTGAGGCGACAAGTTATAAATGATTAATAATTGTTGAAAGATTAAATATGTGTTGATGAAAAAAAAAAATGATTTGTGGTAAGTTTGATTATTTTATGGGGGCTCGTATGTCATCATCTAAGAGTCTCTTAAATCGATAGTAATTATCTTCGTCGATAGTAATTACCCTTGTGAATAGTATTTACCTGTCGTCGATAGTAATTACCTTCGTCGATAGTAATTACCCTTGTGAATAGTATTTACCTTGTAAATAGTATTTTTCGTTAATAGTAATTACCTTTACAGACGTCGAACCACTTGTCATTTCACATTACGTGCATCGAACCACTTGTCGTTTCACATTCAAGCGTCGAACCACTTGTCGTTTCACATACCGATTCGTCGAGCCACTTTGCCTTTTCACACGGCGGTCTTTAAGCTAGAAATCTTCTATAAATAGAGGCTGAGGGCTTCATTATTTTTCACGAATTCATTCAAGCTATAGAGAGAAAGTATAGAGAAGAATAAGAGAAAGAAGAAGAGTATTTTGTTCTTTACCTTCTTTGCGATATTCAATCTCCTACCAAAAGTAAGGGTATTACTCTTTCTTATTCATGAAGAGAAGCTGTTGTTATTCCATTGCTTATTATTACATTGGAATAACTTTGTATAAGTGTTTATCTTGGTGACATTCTTACCTATACTTGGTGACATTCTTCTATTATTACATTGGAACATCACATGCGTGTGTTTTACAGGACTGGTTCCGTCTCTTTATTATTACATTGGAACATCACATGCACATGTGTTTTACAGGACTGGTTAAAATCTTTATTATTACATTGGAATATCTATCGTGTGTTTTACAGGATCTGGTTCCATCTTTATTATTACATTGGAACATCACATGCGGTGTGAATTTCACGACTGGTTAGTTATTTATTATTTTGTTGGAATAACACATGCATGCGATCTATCGCATGCGTGGTGATTTCTTTTGTTATTCCATTCTTTATTATACCCGGTTGGTTAAAACTTTGACTTTTATACTCAATGAAATTAGTGGAATATCCTTGATATTTGCGTTTTCATCGATATCTTTTCATGAAAATATTCTTACGATCATTCTTGAATTTTACTCTACAAAAGCGATGATATCATATTGATAATTTGGGCGTTAATAATTCTGGATAAAATAATTCTTGAACTTGTTTTATTGAATTCTTATATCATTGTCATCATCCTCATGTTTATATTTTTTAAAGTCATACATGGCACTGTAGTGCGTAGATGGACTTGGTATGATTATGACCGAGAGACTATTCGGTGTAATCATGGTAGTAATATTACAAATGATGTGGTAAAAATCCTCGATTGTAGTAGTAGTGCATTGATGGGACGATTGTTGGCATGATCATGACCATTAATGAATACACAAATATTCTTGGCGCGTAGTGCATGAATAATTGTGGTCGTGATCTTAAAGAATATCCTTGGTAGTAGTGCGGGGTGATTCGATGATGTGGAATATTTATTAAAAGTGAGTCTCGGCTATATATGATGATGAAAAACCTTTTAAAACCTAAAAGATAGTAGACTTTATTTTCTACTTGACTCTTTTAATGGATTGCGTATTATTCAAGTTTGCAGATTAAAGCTGGTTGTCATTGTATTTTATCGGTTTAACATTGTTGAAGACTATTGATAATTTATTACGCATTATCTTAGTCATAATATTTCTTCTTGGGCTAGTTGAGCTCACCCTTTCTTTCTTTATTCTCTTGAAATGAGAATATAAATTTGGGGACGAGTCGGGAAGCAGTGATGGTCACGAAGATAGCATTAGTAGTCCTCACATTATACGTGAAATAGTGTGATAATAATTGTAATGAGGACTCCTTTTTGAGTTTGTATAATATCTAGTAGGCGATATTTGTATTTAAACTCACGGTTTATGTCGTATTGTACCACGTGATTATGTTAGTAAGTTGTATTTAAATTACGTACCATGTAAGTGGCGACCCAAGATGGATGATGTATCCCCTAATTTTGGGGCGTCACGACTTTCTTTTCATTCATTAATAGCTCAGACTTAGCCTTTTTTAATGGCTTCCATATTATGAGTCACAGTTTCAACAAGAATAGCGCCATAAAATTGTGGCTACTGGAGGAAAGAACTCAACTTAGATGCGTTAGAGAAGAAAGTTTATGGGTGTGAGTTTGATAGATAGATAGAAAATGGTGGGCTCAATGAAGCGTGATGATTGTTAGAAGAATTGGATTTCTTTGCGGAGAGAGGTCGAGACGTGGATGAAAGAGGATAAAGAGCCAACTATGAGGAAATGGGAAAAGAGAAAAAAATGACACGAGTTGTAAGGCTCTGATACCAAAATAACTTTATTTTGGTAAGTGAATGATTTTCTGATTATTCTTATTGATTGTAGTACATGATTATTTACTGTAAGACCCCGAATTTTATGAAATAAAAGTATTTAATTTTCTTATAATTGTTATTGGTAAATGGTTAAATTGATAAAAAGTTAAAGTTAAGGGTGATATGAAATTTTTCAAAATACTGTGATGGTTATAAAATATTCAGGTTACGTAGGGGAATATTCGTTTGGTGGTGGAATATTCTTTTGTCGGAGAATATTAAATGCATTTGACAGTATGACCATTTTGTGGGCCCCATAAATGAGAATAAGCTGTCGGATGAAGAAAGCGACAAGTTTGAGTTTTTATAAATAACTTGGCGTAGTTATTCTGATTAATCTTTGTTGGAATACGGTGGTTAAAATACTGATGTCTGGCGTGGTTCTTGCGATAGAAACACGGTATTGCACAATATTTTTAAATTATTGATTCTTACGTAAGAAGACACTTCAATAATAATTATTACGATAATTCTTTATTCGATATTTTATTTTATTGATTCAATAATTCTTTGCGTTGATAGTTTATATTATTGTTGTTGCGATAATTGTCACTACATAGTATTTCTCATTATCAGATCAATAATTCATATTATTTGAATAATATTATTAGATAGCAATATTGGTCATGTATAAAAAGTTACATCGATGAGAGGTTTGGTCACCTAATTGCTTGGCGATGAAGAAAAATCCTTATTGGAAAGCCCCCTCTTTCAGGAAGCGGCTTTTGGTTATCGTAATTGTGATTACGTAATATTATTTGTGAATAATTAATTATTAATTTATATGATAAGAAAATATTTATTTGATGTGGATATAAATGATGGATTTATTTATGTGGTTATAAATGAAGGAATTAATGTTGAGGTGTTTTATCAGTATTTTGTCGGATTGGAGGCATTAAAAACTCAAATCGGTGTTCTTAAAGCTTTATTGCGTGAGTTGTAATTTTAATCCGACCGTTGGATCGTTGTAATTTTTGGATATGTTATACATATATGAGTTGAGTATATGTCCACAAATTTTGAACTGTTGAAAATTAACGCATGATTTGTTATGAATTTTAAAAGGTGTTGAAACGGTGTTGAAAATTATCCGTTTATGGATTTCGGATATTTTCTGTTTGGAATTTGGAAAAACTCAAAGCTACAAAGTTGTAGAGAATTCGATTTCATACGGAATGGACATAAAATTCGTATTTTTTTGATATACGGGTTATTTTCTATGAATTATTGAAGTTTCAAAAAATAAAATATTTTTTTTTAAATTTGGGTGGGACCCATTTTGGTTGGTGTAGAAAAAAAATGTGCTGAATATTTTTCAATGGTGGCTGCTCACTTGTTCAACAAGGATGGCGTAGAAGGGAGATAAATAAATAATATTATTTTATTAATTTAGTCTCCTTTGGCGTTCAAGCATTTTCCTATAAATAGGCGCTTAAGTTAGAATTGAAAATCACACCAGAAACTGAAGTTTTCTCTCTCTATATTCTCGGGCGTATTTTTATGAGTATTTAGATACTTTGAGAGTTCTTTATTCGGTCTGCAAGTTTTCTTGACTTTTCATCAGACATTAGGTCGAAATCTACTCTTTTGAGGTAAGGGATTTTAAGGATTATTATGTTTATCATGTTTCGTAATTTTTTTGACCTTCAAAAATTCTGGAAAAATTGGAAATGATAATTTGATGAGTTTCCTTGATTGTGTCCAAAAATGGCGATTTTTGGATGTATAGACTAGGAGTTATGGATTTTATGAGAAAAGACTATTTTAAAAGTAAACTCTTATAACTCCATGTGGTTAACTCCAAAATTGGTAAAATTTTTATTGGGAGTACATCTATATAACATCAGTATATTCTGTAAATTTCAGAATTTTTGGACAAAAGTACAATTTATGATAAATGTCTAAATATTCGGCAGTTTTAACCATGTAAAAATTAGTAAACGAATTTTAAAAATTCTGAGAAAAATATATGTTCAATATGGGACTATATTTTGCTAAATTCCAGAAAAAAAATATTTTTAGAATTGATTTGGTATTTTTCATGAAAATAGACTAGTTATGAATAAATAAATTAAATATGTTATGTGAAGTAACAAAATTGAAAAATAGGATTTTATGACTTGGAAATCCTATATATGGTATATCTGATTTTTGATGAGGTTGTTGGTTATTGGTGATGAAATCTTATGAGTTTGGCATTTTAGTATGATTAAATGCATTAATTAGTAAAGTGTAAACAATTAAAATAAATTGTTTATAAGTTTAAGAAATGATTAAAATATTGTGGTAGTATTAATAATATTAAATTATGAGATTATTAAGTGATTTATAACATTTGGATTAAGGTGTTATGAAATCATTGATTTATGAATCTTACTCTTGAAATTAAATGCGGTTATTGATCGTATTATTTTTATTATCATATATAACATTTTTATAATCCCTTGATGAAATTTCTATTTGACTTAAGTGTAAAGATGGTAGAGATTATTGGTATGATCGTGACTATGGGTTCTCTTTGGCGATGGTGCAAAAGATGAATTGTTGATTATTATGATCATGGCCATTGAATTTACAATTGAATATTTTTAGCTTAAGTGCAAAGGTGAATTGATCAACATGGTTATAATTATTGTTTATATAAATTCTGAAATGATTATATATTTCTTTAAGATATGAATATCTTTCGCTTTGTAGTCAAAGATGAATTGTTGATGAACATCTTTGGCAGTAGTGCAAAGATGATTGTTGTTGAATATCTTTGGCCCGTAGTGCAAAAAGATAACTTTGTTGTTGAATATCTTTGGCATGTAGTGGAAAGATGAACTGTTAATGAATATCTTTGGCCCGTAGTGCAAAGATGAACTTATTAGTATGATTATGAACAAGAACTGTGATTTGGTATAACCATAATCTTTGATGTTTCAGGTAAAGACATGTGATGAAAAATATCTTCGTCTTTAATGAGAAGAGAAAATTAAAACTACAATTATGATTATGAGTTATTCACATGACTGTGAACAAGATCTGTTGATTAATGTTACAGGGTTAAAGGATTGTTGGTGGGCTTTTAACATGGAGAAGATAATAGATTTTATGGTCTATTTGACTCTTCTAATGGATTGCTCGTTCCGCTGCAACTATAGTTGAAAAGTTTTATCATCTACCATATGTTCTAAATCTCTGATTTATTACTGATGAAGGCTATTGATAATTTAATTATCTTTAGTTATGATATTCTTTACTGAGCTAGTTATGATATCTTTAGTTTTATCATCTATCAAAGTTTCTCAACACATTATAAAACGGCATGACATACAATATATAATTGTATTGAGGACCTAAGATGTGTATGTCGTATATTATACGTCACTTAATAATTGATTTTGGTGAACAACAATAGGGTGAGGTGAACCCAACTTTGGAAGGGTGTTTTGCCACTATCATACAAGATGTCTAATGACATACTGATCTCGTGTTATCATAAGAAAGGGTTGTGCGCATCCAATTGGTGAGTATATCTACGAGCACTACCTATATGATCTTGGAGTTGGGTTGAAACATAATGTTCAATCGCAGAGCGGTGGAGATAGTTATATGTCAAGAGAAGACTCACCATTAGAAGGAACATGATAGTAATCTTCTCGTTTTTCTTTGGGGTCTACTGGATCAACGAAGGATAATTCTCTGGACATATGATATCTATCATAACTTAGATTCATGGTCTCCTATGTACGAAGATTTTCTTGAGCACTTTCCAAAGATTTTAATTTCTAAAACAGTTTTAGATTGTACCTTTATGTAAGGAATCACTGTGAGGTGCTATCCATAGTTAGGACATGAGTCACAGTTGGTATTAAAACTCACAGTATATGTGTTGTTGTATTTTGCACGACAATTGTAGTAATAAAGTTGTAGTTATTTTATGTACCATGTATTTGGCGACTCAGAATAAGTTGGATGGATTAGACCTATTTTGGGGGTGTCACATTTACAACATACCTTGGTTAGATATTAAATATGTACTAGTTGCTAGCCCGTGCAATGCACGGGCTAGTTTGAATAACGGGTTATATAATTTGTTAAAATTACAATGAGGAAAATATTTTTTTTATAATAAGTTATTTTTATATAAACTTTTCAATATATTTTTACATGACATGAAAAAAAACATTCAACAACATTCAATTGCTCAAAGTCGATCACGGACAAATTGCTATCTTCCTTCACAAAAAAGCTAGCTAATCTAAGTCCGACTAAAACCCATAATCTAAGTCCCGAAACTACGATGCACAACAATACAATCTACTATCTCTATAATCATCAACAAATAAACTTAAAAAGACCATTCTAGTATCAATATTGTAAGTGAGAGTGTGAGACTTACCAATTATTAGAAAAAAATCAAAATAAGTAACCAAAAGAAATACCATTTAACTTAACCAATCAATATGTTAAAATAAATTTAGATAGTTTCAAACATCAAAAGTATTAACAATTTTAGAGGAACCAAACAAATTTAAGCAGCCTAAATCACAGACTAATTTCATGTCCAATAATTCAACAACAAAAATATAAATTTACTTTGTCTCTAAAGATGCTCTCGGCGAATTGCTCGGGCTTCTTGATGACGAAATTATCCCCCTTAGAGCTGTTGTTTCCTTCTAATTGCCCAATCTTCATTGCTTTTCCTTTTCTTCAAAACTACTTTTGAGATGGAAATCTAACAAATACAATAAACAATGTTCACCATAAGCTACAAGTTTCTAAGCTTTCTCATTCCAAAGCAATGCATGTTTTAAAAAGTAAATTGTGAGAAAAACAATTTGGTATAATCCATTTGACATGTATTAATAAAACCATATTTTTTACAGCCAAGGAACAATTGACATAGATAAAATAATCTAGCAAAAATAAAATAAAATACATTGACATAGATAAAAAATTGAAGCCTACGAAAAGAACTATCAGTAGTTGGAACTTAAGCTTTCTGGGTTAACTTCATTGCATAGATCATTTTAACAAATAATAATCATCAAGAATTTGCACAATGTCCAATTCAGACATATTTGAAAGAGAATAAACAGAAGCCTAAAATAAGTTTTTCGAGATTTTGATCGGGTAAAAAATAGAATTTTGGGTTTGAATTTTGATGGAATGGCGTTAAAAGAGGATTTCATTAATCCTACTCCTCCTCCTCTGTCCACCAAATTAGTCACAAAATTAGCTCAATTCTCAAAATTTATACTCAACACCAAAATCAAAACCAACCTTTTCCGACAAATTATGAATCTCCATTTGCTCGAGTCCTCTTGAAGAGAGGGTGGGGCCGAATTCGTTGGCACCTCCGGCTCTTGAGTTCCTTCCAATTTCAATTACATTCACCAATTTTTTAAAAACAAAAAATTAACAAATTCAAAACAAATTATTTACATAAATTTCTTGAGGAAACTTAAAAGGCACCTCGTGACCAAAATCAAATTCATACGTGTCATTGCTATTATATCGGAAGGTTCATTCAGAAAGGCGTGATCGATCGAATTTGCCTTGACCAGAACAAAAGCGGATTCATTCAGCTTTCTTGGCCTCGTAGGGAAAAAACCAGCAGGGATCTGAAATCGAATTTTGTTTCTCTTTGAAGAATCGAAAAACCTTACAAATTACATCAAAAAATTTCAATAAAACAAAAGAAATAATCATCAATTACCTGATATGTTCACGAAATCGAATAAATCGGATCGATTGAGAGATTTTGAGCCCACAAAACCAAAATCGAGTGTGGTTCAGGAAAGGGAAGGACAAAGCGATGTCAGATCTGTAACAAAAGAGTAAAATTTAACAGAATATAAAGTCAATAAATTCACATAAACATACGAATATATATATATATATATATATATATATATAAGTGGAAGAAGTGGAAGAAAGAGAGGGGGAAGTGGAACTCTCTGGAAGTGGAAGAGGAAGAAGAAGAGGGGTGGAACAAAATAAAAAGTAAGGGGAATCGATTTCGCGGGGAAGGGGAAGAAACTGAAGTGAGGAGGAGGAGGAGGAGAAGAGGAAGAGACAACTCGGTGAAATTAATATCAAGTAATGGGTTTCTGTTATGTATTAATGGAGCTATGGAATTTCAATTGATTAAAATTGGGTGCGTTAATTGATTGATTTAAAATTAGAAATTAATTGATTTCAAATTAATCTGAAACTATGGATTTTAATTGATTAAAATTAAGTGTGTTGATTTGTAATTGAGTTAACTCTGTTGGAAATTAAAAAAATAATTGAGTTAACTCTGTTAAAAATCAAATTGATTTCAATTGATTAAAATTGGGTGTGTTTGGAAGCCAAATTAACTGTGTTAAAAATCAAATTGATTTCAATTGATTAAAATTGGGTGTGTTTGGAAGCCAGATTTTCAATTGATTAAAATTGGGTGTGTTTGAAAGCCAGATTAATTAATTTATTTGAAATTAATTGAGTTGGAGGATAGGCTGTGATGTATATGGAATTTCAATTGATTAAAATTGGGTGCGTTAATTGATTGATTTAAAATTAGAAATTAATTGATTTCAAATTAATATGAAACTATGGATTTCAATTGATTAAAATTAAGTGTGTTGATTTGAAATTAATTGAGTTAACTCTGTTGGAAATTAAGAAATTTATCGAGTTAACTCTGTTAAAAATCAAATTGATTTCAATTGATTAAAATTGGGTGTGTTTGGAAGCCAAATTAACTGTGTTAAAAATCAAATTGATTTCAATTGATTAAAATTGGGTGTGTTTGGAAGCCAAATTTTCAATTGATTAAAATTGGGTGTGTTTGGAATCCAGATTAATTAATTGATTTGAAATTAATTTAAAATTGATTGAGTTGGAGGATAGGTTGTGATTTATTGATTTGAAATTAGAAATTAATTGATTTCAAATTAATCTGAAACTATGGATTTCAATTGATTAAAATTAAGTGTGTTGATTTGAAATTAATTGAGTTAACTCTATTGGAAATTAAGAAATTTATTGAGTTAACGATCTGTTAAAAATCAAATTGATTTCAATTGATTAAAATTGGGTGTGTTTGGAAGCCAAATTAACTGTGTTAAAAATCAAATTGATTTCAATTGATTAAAATTGGGTGTGTTTGGAAGCCAAATTTTCAATTGATTAAAATTGGGTGTGTTTGGAATCCAGATTAATTAATTGATTTGAAATTAATTTAAAATTGATTGAGTTGGAGGATAGGTTGTGATTTATTGATTTGAAATTAGAAATTAATTGATTTCAAACTAATCTGAAACTATGGATTTCAATTAATTAAAATTAAGTGTGTTGATTTGAAATTAATTGAGTTAACTCTGTTGGAAATTAAGAAATTAATTGAGTTAACTCTGTTAAAAATCAAATTGATTTCAATTGATTAAAATTGGGTGTGTTTGGAAGCCAAATTAACTGTGTTAAAAATCAAATTGATTTCAATTGATTAAAATTGGGTGTGTTTGGAAGCCAGATTTTCAATTGATTAAAATTGGGTGTGTTTGGAAGCCAGATTAATTAATTGATTTGAAATTGATTGAGTTGGAGGATAGGTTGTGATGTATTGATTTGAAATTAGAAATTAATTGATTTCAAATTAATCTGAAACTATGGATTTCAATTGATTAAAATTAAGTGTGTTGATTTGAAATTAATTGAGTTAATTCTGTTGGAAATTAAGAAATTAATTGAGTTAACTCTGTTAAAAATCAAATTAATTTCAATTGATTAAAATTGGGTGTGTTTGGAAGCCAGATTTCCAATTTATTAAAATTGGGTGTGTTTGGAAGCCATATTAATTAATTGATTTAAAATTGATTGAGTTGGAGGATAGGCTGTGATGTATTTATATATAAAGATTGATGACTAACTTATTTAGAATAAGAGATACAATATTATATATATACAAAACCTATTTAAATAACCTAATAATCAGGTTGGATTGATATAACTTTAACAATAAATGTGTATTAAAATTTTGTGAAAAACTTAACTTATGAACTATTGAGTTAATTTTTAAAAATACCAAAATTTATAATCTAAAAGACAAGAAAATTAAGAAAAAAAAATCTTTTTAAGTTACCAAGTTATCAAGATTAGACTGATAAATTAACTAAGACTACTGTGATTGAGCAAAAAACGGATATAACCGAATCGAACTGAATTTTTTTGATAATGCGGTTATATCCGAATTCTTATTCGTTATTCGGGTCCGGTTATTAAAATCATCCTATTTGGTTACCCGAATAACCGAACATATTCATTAAAAAAAGGAATTTAATATTTGTATAATGTACTGGGCCTGATAAGTCAAATAAGGTTTTAAATTTGGACAAGCCAATTCTTTTGGACGGGACAAGAATCACCAAAAAGTGGCCCATTGTAAGACCCCAACTTATTATAAATGAAATTGAATTTCCTCTATTTATTATTTTGAAATAGTAATGGTTTATTTGATTAATGTGGTTAGTTATGGGTAAAATGCGCAAATATTTCAAATAAGCAAGTGGTTATAAAATATTTATTGTTGTCGTGGAATATTCGTTTGGTCGTGGAATATTCTTTATTGCATTGGGAATATTAAATGACGGCATTGCGGCGGTCTTATGTGGGCCCCATGCGGAAAAGCGATTGAATAAAAGAAAGCGATAAGTATAAGTTGTTTTTTAAATAATGGCGTAGTTATTCTGAATTATCTTGTTAAAATACTAAATTGGTTAAAAACACGATGCTTTGCGGTATTGCACCAATTATTGATTCTTACGTGAAGGCCTACTTTCGATAATTATTTACGAGTAATTATTGTTCGATATTTTATTTTATTGATTCGATAATTGCTACGTTGATATTTTATATTATTGTTGTTTGATAATTGTCCTTTTGCGATATTTTTCTTTATCGAATCAATAATTCATATTATTTTAATAATATTATTAGATAGCATTATTGGCAATGTCTAAAAAAGTTACATCTAAGGAGAGGTTTGGTCACCTAATTAATTGCAGGAAAAGTCCTTATTGGAAAGCCCCTCTTTCCGCAGGGCTATCACAGTTATCGATTATTGTGATTACGTAATATTATTTGTGAATAATTAATTATTGATTTATATGATGAAGAAAATATTCATTTTATGTGGATATAGATGGAGAAAATTTTTAATGTGGCAATTGTTGAAAATTAATATTTTATCTTTTTTCGATAAAATAATTCATTTAAATATATTATTATAATATAATAATGGTGATATTTTTACAATGAATGTAGAGATATATGAGTGTCTACGAGGAGGAAGAGTATTTTTTTATAAAATTGTTTAAAACATGTTAAACATGTTTGTGGGCCCATTCTTATTTGAAATTTGATTATAGCTTGTAAAATCGTCTGGTTTGTGGATTTGGTCAACTTCTGTTTGGAATTTGGAAAAAGTTTCTTCTGCAAAGTTGTAGAGAATTAAATTTCCTATGGAATGGAGATAAGATTTGAATTTTTCTGATAAAAGGGATATTTTCTATGAATTATTGAAGTTCTGAAGTTCCGGAATAATTAATTTTTGAAGTTTAAAATATTTTATTTAAGAAAAATGTTTTTCTTACTTTATTGAGTGGGTGGCTGATGTTTGAATTCAATTAGTGTGCATAGGAGGTTTTAGAAAAATAATAATAATGTTTATTAAATTTTCTGCTTTGATGTTCTAAGCATTTTTCTATAAATAGGGTGCTTAGGTTAGAATTGAAAATCACACCAGAAACTAAAGTTTTCTCTCTCTTTCTCTCTTTATATTATCGAGCGTATTCTTGTGAGTATATTGATAATTTGAGTGTTCTTTATCTGATTGTAAATTTCTTTTAGCACTATATCCAAGTAGTCAAAGTGTAAAATCTTATTCTTTCGAGGTAAGGGATATTATTTTTTTTTTAAATGGTATTATTTCTTCTAATATCATTATGCCAGAATATTAATAAGATTTTTCTTGTGAAATTCTTGTCTTTTAGTGTCGGGGTTACTATTCACGTATACGACCTTTATAGGCGTATCTGACTAATTATTCACGAATACTACTTTATTCACAGAAAAATTAAAATTTTGTTTTTTGTCCAAAATATCTATTATGGATACTAGCTTTGATTGTATCCATGTTTTGATCATTCTTGAATTTTACTTCACTATAAATTCCTTTAGCACTATATCTAGTAGTCCAGCCAGAAGTACTATTCTTTCGAGGTAAGGGATATTTTTTTTTTAAATGGTATTATTTCTTCTAATATCATTATGCGAATATTAATAATAAGATTTTTCTTGTGAAATTCTTGTCTTTTTAAGTGTCGAGTTCTTATTCACGTATCGACCTTTATTCACGTATATATTACCTTATTCACAAAAAAATTAAAATTTATTTTTTTGTCCAAAATATCTATTATGCATACTAGCTTTGATTGTATCCATGTTTTGATCATTCTTGAATTTTACTTCACTATAATTATTAATGAAGTATTTTTGAACTCGGATTGTTTAAAGTACGAATCCTTAATATTTGTTCTTTTGTTTCACTGGATTCACTTTCGTTAAAATATTTTCATCATCCTTAGTCTAAATGATGGTATTCTTGAATATCTTTGGCACCAGAGTGCAAAGATGATTGATTTTCTTATGAATATCTTTGGCCGTAGTAGTGCGAAGATGTACAGTGTTGAGATGAACATGGTCGATCGATGAATATCTTTAGCTTGTAGTGCAAAGATGAATATTTGATTTAAGATGAATATTGATTGATGTTACAGGGATAAAATATTGATGATGGACTTTTAAATTCATAGATAATAGTAGATTTCATTCTCTACGCAACTCTTCTATGAATTGTTATTTTCGCTGCGAATATTGATCTGAAACTTGTTGGCTATTATATTTTATCAGATTTTCCCTATTGAAGACTAACGATAATTTGTTCTATATTATCTTAGTCATAATATTCTTTACTAGGCTAGTTGAGCTCACCATTTTCCTTTTTGTTCCATTTTTCTTCTCAGGAGGCGAAAATGTAGCGAGTTCTAGTCGGGGTGTGGAATGATGGTTCTAGAAAGTTATTTTAGTAGTTCTCACCATTTTTGTAAAATAATGTATCAATAATTATAATGAGGACTTATTTGAGTGTGGATATTGTCTAGAAGACAATATTTGAATTTAAACTAACAGTTTATATGTTGTATTAATAAAGTTGTAGTTGTTTCTGTACCATGTTATTGATTACTCAAAATGGGTGATGTATACCTATTTTGGGGGCGTCACACCCATGACCCATAGATCCATAATTTTTGGGAAAAAAGAGAGCAGATCTCATCAGATCTGAGATCTCATCTTGATAAAAAAACAGAGCAGGTTCATCTCAGTTCCGAATCAGTGCGACGGTGCCCCACTATCCCTAATTCCATCTCAGTTCCTCTCTCCTTTTGCTTCTTGGCTCTCAAGTCTCATATGATCTCAGATTCATCTCGCCGACTACCATCTTTGCCTCAGTCTCCGACCTCCGCTACTCACGATCTCACCGTCCCACCATCTCATGCTCTCTATCTCTGATATTAATTTTTAATAAACTTTGTGTGTTGAGACATTTTCAGTTGACCCAAATGCAATCAACTCATAATACATAATATTACTAGTTTCTCTTTCTTTACATATGGAACTTTATTTCGATATTAACTGAAATAACCGAATAACAAAATCAGTTATTCGGTTCCTTAATTCAATTGATTATTCAGAAAGAAAAAATAAAAAGATTTTATTATTCGGTTAAAACCGAATAACTCGGTTATAATCACTCCTAGAGACTACTGAAAATAACTGGACATCCGTATCCTTAAAAGCCGGTGCAGGATAAGAATATCCTAATAAGATGCGCGTGGTGCGCATCGTCTTACCTGGCATATCGTATGATCCTACTCAGCAATCCACAGCCAAAACCTTACCGAGTCCCTGCTTTTCAATCTCTTTCTCTCTCATCCACGGGTGGCTCAAACCAAACGATCCAATTTCACTCTCTTCATCATCGTGAACACCATTTGTTGAATCGGATCATAATTTTAGGGGCTAGGGTTTAGAGTAGATATGTTGAATAATGGAGGAGGAGGGGGCAGATTCTATTGGATTCGAAACGATGAGAGTTTCGTAAAAGTCAAAGGGATCGTCGTGATTTTCGCATGGGTTTCAATTCAGGAGAGGCAGTTGCAGGAAATTGTCAATCTTTATTCTTCTCTTCAATGGAACTCTCTTGTTTGTCTCTCTGATTTTCTCAACCCGTAAGTCGAATTTCAATTTTCATTATCATCATACTTTGTACTTATATCATTTTGCTATATTCGTGTCATATGTATATCATAGTATTAATTTATTAGGTATAGGTGCTTTTTTAGCTAATCTTTATCTACTAAATCGTCATCAATAATTATGTAAAAAATTAGTGTAGCTCTTATGTTTTTTACCCAGTTCTAGTAAAGCATTGGTAAGAGTTGGATTTAGGTAGGGCAGTTTACACACTTAATGGTGTAGAGCTTATTTTAGAGAAAATGCTAGGGAAAATTCTACAGAATTTAGTATTGAGAAATTGGCTTTGATATATTGTGATAAATGTAATTTGGGTTAAGACATTCACTTGTTCACTAGGTTAGTTCTCTTGATTACATGATGGACATTCCCAAAACACTGAATGTGCTAGTGATAATGATGTGTTCTATCTGGCTGAGCTACATGCCATAGTGCTGCTTATACTATCGTGTAGATTACTATATTGTTTTTTTTCTTTGTAAAAGATTAGCGCATCGTGTAATATTATGCTCTGTAATACGTGTGAAGGTGTAGTTTAGATACTTGCACTCGATGAGTTGAAAACCATATTTGGGCTAATGCTAGTGGTTAGTCATGAATCTGGGATTTGAATGTACTCTATTTGACTAGAAATAAGAAACATGTAGGAACTTCTCAGTTGGTTTTTTTAGTAGTTGTACTGATATCAAGAGGAGGGGAGAATCTGTATTGATCTAAAGACGAGGAATATTCATCGGGTTATATTGATATAAAGATTAAGAATCTACCTTGCAATCTCATGTGTCAAATTGCTTGAGCTTTTGTTCCCCTCCACGTCCAAATGTAAATGGGTGAGTTTGGTTTATGGGGACTCTGAACTGATATTTGAGCTGATTTGACTCTTGTTTCTACATTTTTTGCTGTACTTGTTAAATTTGAATATTGAGATGAAAATTAGTTTTATTTACTTTTTAAGTTAGTTTGGCGACATTTTTCGAGTTGTCATAAATAAGGTAAGGTAAATCTATGGTAAGTCTTTCTATTTACATTTGGTCCTTTATAGGCTTTAGCTCCAATGATGTGCATTAGGTTTGTTCATACTTCGTGCAAATCCCTGCCTCCATTTTGTGTCATGTATGCAGACAAGTGACAGTCTCACTTGTTTTTTGATTTTTTCATTTCGTCACAGCTTGGTTTACTTAATTGAGGTCTGGAGGAAGCTTTGGTGTTCTTGATTCAGTGCAGACTTTCTTCCATGAACCTTGCAATTTGGTTGTGCAATTTTGGTTGGATGTCTAATTGTCTAGACGGTATTAATAGGACGTTATTGTCAGATTCCATGCTTTTGGCAGCGCCAAGGATAGCAAAATCCTGTGGCATTGTGAGTGCTTCTCAAAACTTTGGACATAAGGATCCAAACAATGCTTGGATTGTTGGAGATTGTTTTTACGTTGTTCTACTCATTGTATGATAGAGAGTGCTTTCTTGCATTACTTTGGGCCTCTGCTTGAAGTGGTTTCAGGGGGTGTTTATATCTGTTTTAAATAAGCATTTGGGAAACCCTTCATTTAGAGATTTGTTTTTATTATTATTATTATTGGGGCTCTTTGTCCTCGTCTCTAGTACTTTCCTTCCTCTCGTATAAATTTTCCATTTTTTCTAACTAAGAAATTGAATTTGCAGATTTTTCCCTGAGAAAGCTACTTCGCTAGCATTTTCTGTTCTCAATGAGCTTGTTGAGGTTAGTGCTATATATAATCTAACACTTTCACGTTTTCGATTGTCTGCCTTTTTGTTATGTTTGTGCTTTATCCGTTACTGGAGTTGATAAACAGAAGTATTGTAAATATTGCCATGCTCTAAATGACACATCATATAAAATGAGAAGCACGATTCACTAAAAGATTAGTAATATATGAGGAATTAAGGGACAATGTTGGAAATAAGTTGGTTTATGTGATAGGGTGATAGATTAAGCACTTTAATTGTCCAATTTAATTCACATAACAGATGGACTAATCATGCTTTTTAATTGCATATGTAGGAGCTGAGGAATATGCCATGTCCTATAGTCCTTTCAGCTTTTTCTGGTGGTTCAAAAGCTTGCATGTATAAAGTTCTCCAGGTAAAGTCAATGAATTGTGCAGTAAGCACCCGAATGCATCCTATGGTGAAGAGTAGTTACTGTTGAGATATTCAGTTAGAAATTCTCCTCCAACTATTTATCTAGAACTAACACAACCTACATGATGAAGTCCTTTGCTTGATTTTATTTTGACCTCAATACTGTATTTTAAGAAAAAGAAATGCGACTGTGTATGTAGTCCAAACAAATTGTAGGTGCAAGAGTTTTTATGTCAACTATGTATGTGTAAGTATTTTTCCTACTATTTTTTGCAGATCATTCAAGGAGCAAGTGAAGCACAACTTAATCTGGTATGAATTGTTGATTGAATGTTCTGATCAGCTTATTCATGTTTATCAATACTTATCAGTTTTCTGTTTATAGTCGGTGTTTAGTGACACTTCACTTTTTCTTTACATTTCTTGTATCGTGAAGGGTGATAGTCGATTGGTTATGAACTGCATCTCTGGTCAAATTTATGATTCTAGCCCAGATGATTTTACTGGTGACTTGGGTTCTCGATTTGCTCTACACCCCACCATCCTCAGAATGCCTGGTTCAGCCAAACTTGCATCCTTGATAGCAAAGGGTGTTACTTCTAGTCTGGATGCTCTATTCCTCACTAGATTTGGATCACAACGCTCTGAATATTGGCAGACTCTTTATTCCTCAGTTGTAAGTTTTCAACCGGCTCACACTCCTTCAAAGCTATCAGGTTCAGTTTTATATCTAAATTGACACTCTTTTACGTGTTACTTGTTTTGTTGCAGAGTCTGGGATCCCCATATCTCATTTTATGCTCAGGAAATGATAATATTGCTCCATATCCAATCATTTGCAACTTTGCTCAGCGCTTGCAAGATTTGGGGGGAAGTGTTCAGCTTGTTAAATTGAATGGCTCTACTCATGTAGGTTAGTCATGAACTAATTATTAGTTTGTTTGTTGTCCTCATGGATGGTTTAATATATTTAGGCTTATTTATATATTCATATTCTGAACTCGCCTAAATCCACTTTGGGATTGCCCTCTCATTTTGCAACTAAGGGATCCAATTAAAATTGAATTTTCAATTCAGGACAAATTAAGAATGCAGATTACATTAATTGCCGACTCAAATGCGACACATCAGTAAATTTGTTGACATGGAAAATAAATGTCCATAAACAAAAAAAAATGCAAAGATTATTAAACTATGCATCAAAATTAATTATTTTCATAATACTTCTCCATATATTCTATATGGAAAATTAATATTAGAAACCTGTGTTACCTAATATTCCATGGAGGATGAGAAATTCAAAGTTTGAGTAAACAAGCCACTTTTGCGAACCTCAAAGCCTGAATCTCCTCCTAATTGAATGCTTCCATATCACGTAATGATAGTTTCCATATCTGATATTTCTTCCATTTAATACATGTATTCTTTTTCCTCTCTTAGTTTTTCTGCAACCAATCCTAACTACCTCCAACCAAGTCCGCGATAAGACGAAAACAACAAAATCGCCATCACAAACTAGTGCCAGATTTGATGATCCATTCCAGATCTTCCAATCCCAGCAGCCTTCAAAAATCTCAGGATCTGATACAATTTTCATTAAACATGAAAGCAGCCAATATCTCGCGTTAATCCTCCCCTCCATTCTCCGTTCTCTTTTTTGCTCAAATCCTACGTACTCTCTCTTCCATTACCCTTAAATATTCACCAAACTCACGAAATGAACTCCTTTGCTGACCCGACTGGGGTTTCTTCGGCCTCTGGTCCTATGACACATTCCAATTCACCAATCCTATATAATAATGTGTAAAGGCCACTATTCCTATAGCACAAATGATGCCTTGATTCTGGGAAAGTGGACCTATTTATGCGTCAACTAGTTATTTTGCTTCAAGTAAAACAATGAGAATGAGAAGAAAAAGGAAGTAAAATCGAAATGGGTTGGATTATGTTTTTGGGATTTTGGGTTTTATTATGACAGCTGGAGCTGAGAATGATGGGAGAGGAAGAAAAGGAAGAGAGAAGAAATTCGTGGTGGTTGTAGGTACATCTGCAATGGGCACCGCCGAGGTTTGTTTGGGTGACTTGAAAAGAGAAAGTAAATTGGAAAATTCGAGAAGAGAGAAAGAAGAGTTGTAGTGCATGTGTATGTTTATTAATTTTTGGACTGTTATCAGTGTTCTAAAAATCCCCGCCTAGGCGCTAGGCCCCCCTTGGCGCCACGCCTAGGTGTTAGGCCCCCCTTGGCGCCTCGCCTAGGCGCTAGGCCCCCTGGCGCCTCAGTTAGGCCCAAGGCAACAAAAAAATCCCTCCAAGAAATTAGGCGGGGGCTAGGTGAAGAGATTTTTTTATTTTAATAACTACCCAAACCAGATCTTGATATATTTATTTTTCTAATGATTTATCATATTCATAATACATGTTTTAGTATATCAAATCACAACAAGAAGTGAACAATATCAAGTCAAAATGGATAATTTTATTATAGTTGTAATTTTTTGAACTTGTACCAACTTCAAATTATATAAATGATGATACATTTGTAATATTTAGTTTAATTCAATATAATTTTTAAATTTATGTTTAGTTTCTCAAGTTTTAATATTGAATTAAATTCTTGAAATTTTATTATTTAATAGCAATCTTGTTTATGAATAAAACTAATACGTTAATAATATGTTTGAACTTTGAACAATTACATGTTTGTGTTTGAACTTTGACATTAGTAATATGGATATGTGTTTGAACTTTAAGCAAATGCTTTTATTATCTTTATTATAGATTGTTTTGCTTTATATTATTGTTTTGTTTGGATAAATGTAAGATAAAATATTAAAATTGGCTTAAAATAAAAAATCCCGCCTAGGCCCCCTCGGCTGCCCGCCTCCCGCCTAGCGCCTTTTAGAACATTGACTGTTATTCATTGAAGAGGTTTATGTGTTGTGCCACATAACGAGTCTAGCAGCAATTTATGCCATGGCACTTCAATTTTTTTTTAATTGAAAAAATAACAATATTTATTCCCTTAATTGCAATAATCAAGAGAACAGTCATTGATGTGGAATATTATAGTGATCTTGTGTTTCCACTAGCATTCTGCAAGGTTAGGCCAGATATATTGATTCAATAAGTTGATAATGAATTCCATTTCTGATGCCAGATGTAGATTGGTACTTCTAGAGGCATTATACAAGATAATGTTGGAAATGAGGACTATTTTCAACATGATCTTTTAATTGCTCAGAGATGTTTTCTCAATACAAAGATTTCAGTATCATCATCATGTCAATAATTATATTGAATTTCACAGGTCATTACAAGCACTGCCCAATTCAGTACCAAGCTGCTGTCACAGAGCTGCTTGAGAAGGCGGTTTCAGTTTTTGCCGGAAAGATTCAAAAATATGGTGAAAGAACTGGCCTGGAGGGTATGCATGATGAGATTTCTGATTTAATTTGTGACCTTCAGAGTGCAGCTGTTGACTCGAACCAGAGCCTTAGGAGAGTTGCACTTGGACCAAATGACCACTTCTTCTTGCTAAGTTCTGCAGAGCATCAAACAGGTGGAGACTCTGGGTGTTTACAAGATGAGAGAAAAGAAAGATTATCCCATTCGCCAACCCCGCCAAGCATTAGTGCCCATAGTATTCTTGGCCAAGTTCTCTTTGATGCCTGTGTTCCCAAGAAAATCGAAGGTTGGGACATTAAATTTTCGGGGTCCTTGAATGGGCAGCCATTAGCTTCTGTCCGTAAGTATTCACCTTTAAATGCCATTAAAGGCATTCGCCGGTCAAGATTATGAGACCATTCCATAAAATTGTGGTAAAGCTTAGCCATCAGTTTTCCCCATGGATCTGGGGCTTATATGCTGAAGAATGTCTGGAAATTCTACCTCCAAGATGCTGACGAGAAGTACGAGTGAGTTGATTTTGACAGTGACTGGACAGTTGCATGGGGTTCAAGTGTACAGATAAAGTGCGGATACATTTTGTACAGAGTGAACTATGTACATATTATGGGTGTTAGGTTTATATCAAGGGGTAAAGCAGATAAAACTCCAGGCTGTTAATAATCTATCACCGTATTTACAGTGAGTTCATGTTAAATACCTCTGTATGCCAGTATTACACTTTCCGAACTGTTTGTTATCAATCAGTATGGATTCCATTTGTATTTATGGTAAATATTGCATCTAGGATAAGGTTTTTTTTTATTTAAACAAATAAAAAAATAAAAAAAGGAGCTGGAAATGTTAGATATTGGCATATGGTTGTATATGAATCTGCTACTAAATGTTCAGATTGCTAGCAAATTGTATGCTTTGCATTTTCTTTTATTGTTGTGCAACTGTGATTTAATTGAATTTAGGCCAAGTTTCACAATTTTTTTGGATACCCAGCTTTGGAAGATGATGTGAAAAAAAATAATATAAAATTGAAAGATTGAATATAAATTGTACGATTTAATCTACACATGGAAATATACATTGCATATAAAATAAATTTTTATTCTTTATTTTATGCATTTATATAATCTTTTTGGGACAAAAAATTTATACATTTAGTCATTCCTGCACATTAGATAAGTATAGGGAATTGATATTTCCATAAATAAAATTAAATAATGCTATAATAGTATGTATGTATGTGTATGTGAGCATTATGTAAACTTTTTTTATGTGATAATAGCATTGTTGAATGAAATTTGATGTTTTAACAACCTCCCACAAATAAATCTGGGGCTCCCTCAATTCTTTTTTTAAATGTCATTTTACAGAAGTGTTTTTGTCTCTTAATATTTGTAGTTTGAAAATTTCAATTGAGCATTAATTGTTAGTTTCTAATATTACTCCAAATATTAAATATAAATTTGATTCTCTTACTACTCTTTATCCAATAACTAATACTTTTTTTTTTCGATGCAACCATTTAAAGTTATTTTTAGCTAAGAAATATAGTACTATCAATTCCCAAATTATATTTTAAGAACACTCTTATATTTTGAGTGGAACAATTGTGGACAAAAGTTACATGTGAAAATGTAATGAAACCATTATTCTCTCGATTATTCTTTACGTCCCATAATATATAACATTTTAGAGTTGTGCACAAAAATTAAAAAAATAATTATATAATATTAAATATAATATTATATGTCTATAATACCATTTATTATTTATTTATCTCATATTCTCTTATTTATAATATTTTTTAATAGAGTAATTTTAAAAAAATTATGATAAATTCTCATCAGTTATATAAAACGTCAAATAATTTTTAAAAAAATAAAATTATCTAAAACTTTATATATTATGGTAACGAGCTACTGACATTTTAAAAATTTGGCTCCATTTCGGGCTCCAACACCAAGAATGGTGATTTGACAACCCACTCACACTCTAAATCTTCTTTCAAAATAACTTTCCCAAAACTAAATTCAAACCAAACGGTCATTTTGTATTCCCATTTTCTCCTCCCTGTGACCTGTATATTTTTTTTTACCTCTACTTTACATTTGTCTATTCATCTTCTGTTCACTTCTCCACTGAAACAAAACCCAATGGCCATTCCTCATGTTTCTCCCTCTAAAAGCCCACTTCATTCCTCCTCCAAGGTATCTGTTTACATTTGATAATATATATATAAATGTATGTATGTATATATACTTAGAGTGGATGATTATAAATGTACTTATTTTCTACATTTGCAGATTAAGAAGGCTTTGGAAACAAAGAAAAAGATTATCCGGAAGAGGGCTACTGCTGATCTCAAAAGCAAAACCAAAAAAGTGAGGACATTTATTTTTCATCAGATATTATATTTACTATTTTTAATCTTAAAATGGAGAATGACCCATTAATCATAGCTTATAGTAGTTCATAAAGATCTCATCTTTTTAACACGTCTGTTTTTTGGAAAAAAGTTATTGCCCTTTTAAGCAAAGAGAAGCATATTACTCTGTTTTTCTGGCTTCAGCAGTATGTCATGTTTATATGTTGGTCAACAGTCCTCACCCATTTGCCCTCATTATTTTCTTTGTTCCCGGACCTTTGAAGTTTCCATGTCCCTGCCTTTTGTTTTTTGGCCTTCCAATTTTCCATTCTTTCTCCTCAGATTTATGGCTATAAAAGGCCACCAATGCTGCAAAAGAAAACACACCAATTCTGAGAAGCAGAATCATCCGAAAAAAGAGAGTAGCTTTTCTAAAACTTAGGAAATAGAGACAGAAAGATAGTTCAAATAAAAGGGTGTTTTATTTAAGTTCCATCACATAATTATTGTGGTGAAGTAATTTGAGTTTGTGCTCAAATTAAGATATCTTTGTTGTGACGCCCCCAAAATAGGTATACATCACTCATTTTGGGTCGCTAGATACAAGGTACTGAATACAAATACAAACTAATTATACAACAGTTGTGTAAAATATGACAAAACATAAATTGAGAGAGAGTACTCATCTTGTCGTCTAGACAATATACACACTCAAAGGAGTCCTCATTACATTTATTGTCACACTATTTAACAGAATAGTGAAGACTACTAATACTATCATCTGGACCGTCACTCCGTTCCTCGACTAGTCCCAGCTACGTTCTCATTTCCTGAAAAGAACAGTAAAGAAAGGGGTGAGCTCAACTAGCCCAGTAAAAAATATTATGACTAAGACAATGCAGAATAAATTATCATTAGTCTTCAACAATGTTAAACTGATAAAATACAATACACATCAAGTTTAACTGCAGCGGAATAAACAATCCATTAGAAGAGTCAAGTAGAGCATGATATCTACTATCTTCTATGATTTAAAATGTTTTCAACAATTTTTATCGTTGAGACTCAGCTTAATAAATAAACCACATCATCAAGTCATCCCTGCTTTACGGGCCAAAGATATTCATTAAATTATCAATGGTCATGATTATATCGAATAATCTCTGGTCATAATCATACCAAAAATTGTCCGTCAATACACTACAGGCCACTGAGGACTTTTACCACATCATTTATAACATTACAGTCGTGATTATTATGCGAATAATCCACAGTCATAATCATACCAAGTCCATCTACGCACGTAAGCCAAAAGATGACTTTCATCACAATATAAGCATGAGGATGATGACAATGACATAATAATTGATAAAACAAGTTCGAGAATAAATTTTAAAGATTTATAAGTTAATTTATCACGAACTCAATAATGTCCAATTGTCAACATGATCTTTGCTTTGTGGAGTAAAATTCAAGAATGCTCGGAAGAATATTTCCATGAAAAGATCTTTGGATGAAGCGCAAATATCAAGGATATTCTACTAATTTCATGGAGTATAAAGCAAAATTTTAACCAAATGAGTATCATAGAATATATAAAGCTAAGCGGATTTTCACCCGCCATGCGGTAATCCACGGTATGATCATTTCCACAATTTAATAAGAAATGAATCTGAAGGGTCATTCACCGTGCGTGTGGTAATCCACATGAGCGAGTTATTCCTACAGAATAATAAAGAATTGAATAACGGAAGAATTCACTACGCGATGCGATAGATGCCGCATGAACAAGTTATTCCAACGAATAATAAATAATGGAACAGTCGTGCAGAACGCACGCATACGTGATATTCTAACGAGAATAATAAATAATGAAACTAGGTAAGTCACGCAGAAACGCACGTATACGATATTTCAATGAGAATAATAGAATGGAATAACAAAACACTTCACCGAGGCAATGCGATAATCGCACGCATGATTATTCCAACAAAATAATAAATAATAGAACCGAATTAAATGCGAATCGCGCATGTATGGGATATTCAATGAATAATAAAGAATGGAATAATGAGAAGAATTTCACCGTGTATGCGGTACTTGGCATATCTGAGTTATTCCAATGTAATAATAAAGAATGGAATAACAAAAGTTCTCTTTATGAATACGAAAGAAATAATACCCCTTACCTTATAAGGAAGAGTACTCCGACGGGTAGGACGGGGATATACTTGAAGAAAATTTGCACTACGCTCAAAGCTTCTTAAAATTCTAAAGAAATACGCTCAAGATTATAGAAGAGAATTCTCTGAATTTCTGGTGTGATTTCAATTCTAACTAAGCATCCTATTTATAGGAAAATAGAAAGGATACTATGCAATAAAATATAATATATATATATTTATATATTTTATTTAAAATCTAATAAAACAATTAACTTTATAAAAGTATTACATTACTATATAAAAAGATTTTACTATGCAAACACCATACATAATAAAATATATTATATTCTAATTGTTATACAATAAAACAAATAACTTTATAAAAGTATTACATTTTATATAAAAATATTTTACTACGCGAGAACACATCGTAATAAAATATATTATATTCTAATTATTATCTAATAAAACAATTAACTTTATAAAAGTATTTTGTTTTATATAAAAAGCTTTTGTTTT
Organism: Panax quinquefolius; assembly: GCA_020205615.1. NCBI lineage: Eukaryota > Viridiplantae > Streptophyta > Magnoliopsida > Apiales > Araliaceae > Panax > Panax quinquefolius. The sequence continues at coordinate 120,401,565 of CM035158.1, forward strand.
ATTACATTAATAATACTAATAAAACAAAATTTATATATATATATATATATATATATATATATATAAACTTGAAGTGACTTCATAAAAAGACACCTCAATATATTTAACAACATTTATCATCATTATTATAATTCACAATATTAATCGACCCGTGTCGATTTCTCGGGAAAGAGGGGCTTTCGATAGGATTTCTCCTATTGGCAAGCATGATTAGGTGACCAAACCTCTTCTTGGCGTAACTTACAGACATCGTTAATATTGCAAATAATAATATTAATAACTTTGTTATCTCAATTATTGATTTAATAATATATAAAATATCGACAATAATTGAATCGAATAACGTGAGATCTTATCTGACACATTCATCATAATAATAATTGAACAAAACTCGGTGACTTCTCACGTAAGCATCAATAATCAATCTGCAGTGCTACTACTAACTAATGCCAGTATTCGCACTTTTAACTAACGGGTGTTTAAGCAGGTTAATGGTAAAACTTAATACCGTTATTTTCATAAAAATATTTTTGTCGTTTTCTCAATCCGACAATAATTCCGTTGTGGGGTCCACCATTGATTGTGCCGTCGTTCGAATATTCCCTGTTAAAACGAATATTCCCCGACCAATAGAATATTATATAACAACTTGCATTCTTTTCAAAATTTTTAAATATTACCCACAACTATAACATTATATCAAATTTACTCCATAATATTCAAAAATGATATTTATTGAAAATTCATCTTTATTCATAAAAGTTGGGGTCTTACATTTGTATTCTCTCAGATTATTCTAGTGAATTGTTCGGAGTTTGTCCCGTGATTTTTACTTTTTAGTTTTAGAGGGTTTTCTACGTTTGGATATTTTCTTCTCATTATTTTCTGCAGTGGTTATTATTTTGGTGGAAATGGGGATTTAATCTGTTTGACATATACTGATATTTTATTCATTTAATTTATCAAAGACAACAGTATTTGGGAAGTGATTTTTTTTCCAACAACTGGTATCAAAGCTAAGATTATTTGCCCGTTTGTTTTTTGATAAATTTTATGGAAGAATCAGTTGGAGGCATGATTAAATTGACCTCTTCAATTTTTTCGATCTGGAAGCCCAGAATGGAGGATATCCTTTATTGCAAGGATTTGTATGATCCGTTGGAGCTAGAGGGATTGGAATAAAATGAATAGGAAGACTATTGGTCACATCCGGCAGTGGATTGATCAAAGTGTGTTCCATCATGTTTCGCAGGAGATGGATGCTCACAGTTTATGGACAACACTAGTGTTCATGTACGAGAAGAAGAATGTACAAAATAAAATTTTTGTCATTCGAAAAATTGTGAATCTAAAGTCCAAGGCGAGAACAGTGTGTGTCGAGCATATGAGTGAGTTCCAAGGTTTGGTGAACCAGTTGTCCACCATGAAGTTGAATCTTGATGATGAGATTCAGGCTCTTTTGCTTCTCAGTTTGTTGCCAAACAACTGGGAGACTTTGGTGGTGTCTCTAAGCAATTCAGCTTTAGAAGGAAAAATGACTATACAGATGGTCAAATACAGTCTTCATAATGAGGAGACAAGGCGAAAGGAGCAAGACGTAAATTTTGAGACACATGCTCTTGTCACAGAGAACAGGGGCAAAAGCAATTTTAGGGGATCTCACAAAGGAGATAAAAGTCGCAGTAAAAGTAAAAATCACAGGAGCAAGTCAAAAGATGAAACGTATAGATGCTTCCATTGTAATAAGGAAGTTCATTACAAAAGAAATTGCAGAATTTGGTTAGACAAGCAAAAAAATGGTGAACAGGGAAAAGTTGAGGAGAAGAACACTGCAACCACAATCACTGAAGATGTTGTGATTCTTTCATTTGGGGAAGAAGAATGCTTACATGTTGATGATCAGAAAGTTGATTGGGTGGTTGATATTGGTGCCTTATATCATGCTATACGCAAGAGAATTCTTCACAATTTACAAAGCTGGAGATTTTGGGTATGTGAGAATGGGAAATACTGATCAGTCCAAGATTACTGGAATTGGTGATGTTTATATTCAGACAGGTGTTGGTTGCATTGTTACCTTGAGGGATGTTAGACACGTTCCTATTTTGCGTCTCAACTTGATTTCTGGTATGGCCTTGGACAGAGAAGGCTATGAGAATCACTTTGACAGTGGGAAGTGGAATCTCAGCAAGGGCTCTATGGTGATTGTAAGAGGTGCTGCTTGTTGTTCGTTGTACAAGACTCATGTGAAGGTGTGTTCTAGTGAGTTGAATGCAGTTGAATGACAGGTTCTGAAGAGAAGAAGTCTACTTCGGGCTATTTGTTTACTTTTGCAGGGGAACAATATCATGACAGTTCAAGTTGTAAAAGTGTGTTGTTTTGTCTACAACTGAGTCAGAATACATCGCCGCTACGTAAGCAGGCAAGGAGATGTTGTGGTTAAAACGGTTGAAACAAGATGAGTACGTGGTTTATTATAATAGTTAGAGTGCAATTGACTTGACCAAGAACGCCACGTATCACAATCGGACCAAGCACATTGATGTTCGTTATCACTGACTTCGAGAAGTGATGGAAAAGGAATTTATGAAAGTGAAGAAAGTTCATACCGACGAGAACCCCTCAGACAAGTTGACAAAGGTTATCACTCACGACAAGTTGGAATTTTGCAAGGAATTGGTCGGCATGAATTCCAAGTGACGGGGTCACAGAGAATACCTCCTCTAATGGGTTCGGAGGGGTTGATGAAAGTGAAGAAAGTTCATACCGACGAGAACCCCTCAGACATGTTGACAAAGGTCATCACTCACGACAAGTTGGAATTTTGCAATGAATTGGTCGGCATGAATTCCAAGTGACGGGGTCACAGAGAATACCTCCTTTAATGGATTCGGAGGGGGAGATTGTTAGTCAATAGTCCTCACCCAATTTGCCCTCATTATTTTCTTTGTTCCCGGACTTTTGAATTTTCCATGGGCCTTTTGTTTTTTGGCCTTTCCATTTTCCATTATTTCTCCTCGGATTTATGGCTATAAAAGGCCACCAATGCTGCAAAGGAAAACACACCAATTCTGAGAAGCAAAATCATCCGAAAAAAGAGAGAGTAGCTTTTCTAAAGCTTAGGAAATAAAGAGAGAAAGGTAGATCAAACAAAAGGGTGTTTTATTTGAGTTCCATCACATAGTTATTGTGGTGAAGTAATTTGAATTTGTACTCAAATTAAGATATCTTTGTATTCTCTCAGATTATTCTAGCGAATTGTTTGGAGTTTGTCCCGTGGTTTTTACCTCTTAGTAATAGAAGGTTTTCCACGTATCTCGTGGTTGAATATTTTCTTCTCATTATTTTGGTGGAACTGTATATTTAATCTGTTTGGCATATATTGATATTTTATTCATTTAATTTATCAAAGACTGTTATTTGGGAAGTGATTTTTTCCCAACATTATATTGATGATTACTTGGGTTATTTATGTGTGTGATATTATTCCTTTTTACATATTGCAAAGGGTAAAAATAGGTGTCTTTAGCTCGAATGATATTAACTTCCAAAAGCTTATTAGCACATTTTAGGGCTATTTTTGTTTTGAAGAAAACGTTTTCTTATTAACATTTTTGGTTTTGACTGTTTGGTATGACACCCAGAAAATGGTGAACGAAAATCGGGTGCAAAATTAAGCTCTTAGTCTTCTAAAAATGACTTGTCATTGTGAAAAGTTATTAACCAAACAACTTTTAAAACCTAAAGGTGAATGAATGCTACTTGAAATTAATGCTATTTATTACTCGTCCATTCCTTTTTAATTAATGTTTTAGGAAGAAATCTGTTGAGGGTGCAACACCCTCTACAACAAATAAAATAAGTGGGAAAACATGTATAAGTTGTTATACTCCCAGCTGAAAAAGTGTCATTTAATTTGTATGAATTGCCTCGGTTGGAAGATTATTGAGTTTATCACACCTTTAAGTGGGAGAGAATAATTCTCTGTAGTAATGAGAAAACAAACGGTAGCATTATAAATTGCCCCAGTTTAAGATGGATTAGAGAGAAAATCTTAAAACAAAAGTGTGCTCTTTCTAATTATTGATGAATGTGATTTTATCTATCAAAAGTTGTTGATACTAATGACACATTTTATCGAATGGCACATTTTATTATTGTTATAATGATGATATGATGGGAAATAATTTGTGATTTATTCTGCAGGTAGTTTCCTTTAAATCTGACAAGATTATAGTAAGGTCAGTTAATAGCATACAAGCTGCTTTTGAAAGGATTACCGCTTGTTAAATGCTTGTTTTTTGCCTAAAGAGGACGCCTCTTGTGAATTCTACAGTTATGAACCAAAGGCCGCTATAACCAATGTTATTCATGATTCTGTTCCCTACAAATCCTCTCCTATGGAACGAGCTCAAGAGGTTCAAGCAAATTTATTACCTGAATTGCCTTCTTTTGCAAAGCCTATGCTCCCATCACATGTTGCTGGTGGATTTTGGCTGGTAAAGACTCAGATTTCTAAAAATGTTTAGTAAGATGAGTATAAATTTAAAGTATTGAACTAATTTGTTCGTACAATTTTATTCAATGACAGAGTTTTCCAAAGAAATTCTGTGACATGCATTTGCCAAAGCATGATGACACCGTTGTTTTGGTGGATGAAAGTGAGCAAGAATTCGAAACAAAGTATCTTGTTGATAAGAATGGATTGAGTGGTGGATGGAGAGGGTTCTCCATTGCTCATAAATTGCTTGAAAAAGATGTTTTGGTTTTTCAACTAATTGCACCTTGCAAATTTAAGGTAATGGTCAAATCACCCTTCTGTATAGGCTCATGTATTACTTCATTTTATGTATTACCTAACACTTGGTCCAAGTACTGGTAAGTCACACTTAGACCTGACAATATAATTAGTTAACTGTTGGGTCAAACTATATTAACTGGGTCAAACTATATTAACTGGAACCAAATGGGTTGGTTAGTCATTTTTATTTATTCAGGTTGGTTAAAGTTTGGACCCATATTTTTTAAAACAAATATAGTTAATTAACTGGTTAACCATTTTTTAACCCATATTTCATTCCCATAATCATCAAAGCATTAATGTGTGCACTTTTATAAAAATATCAACACTCATGGGCCGTGACACAACATGACCACAAGAAGCCTTCAACATTGAAGAATTAAAACAACGCAGTCCCGCTTTACCTAAATAAATAAATAGCTCAATTCAACTTTCTTTTTTCTTTTTTAGAGAATTATTTTATTCCTTGTTTCATTCATTTCATCTTAAGGTCCAAGGAGATGAAACTATTTACCATTACAGTATCAACTTTCATTCCTCTATCTAACCACACAAATAATGTATTTTTAGACTATGTTTAGATTCTTAAACAAATAAATAATTAAAATTTTACTATTTGATAAAACTGTGTAATGAAAGTTTATTAAAATTGAGGTTCTATATAAAATACAAATATTTATTAAGATTTTCAAATGAGTTTAATTAAATATAAAAGAGTTGTTTGATAATCAATTTTTATAATAGGTATGAATATAAAATTTTACTATTTTATCCTTATTATCAATTTATATAATCTTAATTAGGGTGAAAGTATAATAAATTTAAATAATTAATTCAAATAAATCACCAATAATTAAAATATTTCAAACCTAATTTTACATAATTAATATAAATATATGACGATCATGGAGTACCGCTTGTTTAAAATTTTATTAGTATAGTTTTTTAGCATTTTATTATTTATATTAATAATTTTTATATCATATTATTAATTAATTAATTTAATTGTGACGGTCACAATTTTATTTTCTAAAAGTTCTGTTTAAAAGTCAAAACATCTTAAAATGGTTAATATGGTTTTTAATCATAACCATATAGTTCCAACCCACACAACCCATATTAAAAATGGTTAATATGGTTTTAGTTCTTAAATGAAACCATAACCATATTTTGAAAACCAAAATCAACCCATAACCATATTTTGCCAGGCCTAGTCACACTGCAGTAATGAGTAAACTGTTGGTTATATGTGATTTTTTATATATGAATTTCCTACTTGCTGTCTAATGCCACACATAGGAAAGAAAAAATTTGACAATAAATAATCTAGATCATTGTGTATTTATTGAGTTATTATTATTATTATTTTTTTTACATGCAACATTGAGAGGAAAATAAAACCCTCAACTTTTACTGTCTAAAGCTCTTTATTGTCATAATATTGGGTTCTACCTCACTGCACCTTCCTTCCATGTCTTTTGTAGGTGTATATTGTGAGAGCAAATGGTTTAACTGAAATTGATGGGGCTATTGGCCTTCTAAGTTTAGATGCTTGTGTAAAAGCAATGTATATTGGTAAGTTGGTTCACTTTTCATGCCTCCCTCTTTTTCTCATTTGCAAATGGCTGATCAGATTTACTATTTATTTTTGTTGTTCATTCATTTTGAACTTAAAAGATTATAAAGAAAAGGACATCAAGATTGGTGCAATGGCAAGGGAGAAACATTTGGACCAACATTTCCTTGACAATCATGAACACAAAAATCATCAAGAGAAAGGCATGAAGGTGCTAAATAATGACCATGCCACTGCAGCAGATCAATCTGGAATTGATAGTGATGATTATGGCACAGCAGATTTCGAAGGCATAAGATTTTCTCAAACCATTGTTGATTTCAAAGATGTGCAGGGTATCGAGAATTTTAATATTCATGTGGATGGTTTAATTATAGACTCCGAGATTCCATTACACCTTCGGATTAAGTACTATGAGCTCTGCTGCAATCAAAACTCATATCTTCATGAACAACTTCTCAAGGGCCTTAACTTGAAACTGGTAGCAGGAATCATTTCCGAAACCATCAACATTGCTGATGCTATTAGATCTTGCAAGCTTACCACTTGCGATAATCTCAAAGTTTGGGACAATACTTTAAAAGCCTTCGAGGATTTAGGCATGAAAGTGGGATTTTTACGTGCCCGGATAAATAAGCTAGAGACCCTTTCATCTCGTTCAGAAGAGGTAGTGAAATGTAAGAGACTTGAACTAGTGGAAGCAGAGGAGGAGATGAGAGTTCTTGAGATAAAGCTTAGTAATGTGAAAGATGTGATCAAACATTTAGACGGTGAGATTGAGGTTCTGAAGATGAAAGGTGAGAAACTTGAGGTTGTGTTCAGGGGAGAGGCTAAGGCACCATGGTGAAAAAGTTCCAAGGCATTATCCTGCAGTAATTGAATTAATACTGCTTTTTTTGTGGGAGATAAATGTACAGTATATCCGTGGAGGAACAAGTCATGTCAAAATGATGTACTCTATTTGATATACAACTTCTGAATGACTACTTAACTGCTAAAGTTTTTGAATTTTTGTGGGGGATAAATGTAAATTATATCCGTGGAAGAACAAGTCATGTCAAAATGATGTACTCTAGTTGATATACAACTTCTGAACGACTACTTGACGACTAAAGTTTTTGAATTTTTGTGGGGGATAAATGTACATTTTATCCATGATGTACTCTAGTTGATATACAACTTCAGAATGATTACTTACAGAGTTTTTGATTTTTTGTGTCAAAATAATGTACTCTAGTTGATATGCAACTTTTGAATGACTACTTAACGGCTAAAGTTTTTGAATTTTTGTGTGGTTATATGTACATTATATTCGTGGAGAAATAAGTCATGTCAAAATGACGATACAACTTCTGAATTACTACTTAACTGCTAAAGTTTTTGAAGTGTGCCCATCTCTCTTTTTGCCTGCCTTTTTTTTGACAAAAATTTAGTAGGCATAATCTTGACTGAGCATGGTGTGACGAATGGACAGAATGGTGGCTGATTGCTATGTTAGTTAACCACTAAATCTAATCGTAAGTATTTTTTAATGTTACTATTTTTTTATCTCAAAATTTTGTCTCAATAGACTCCCTTTCTTCCTAAATAGCATAAGAACAAGTTTGAGAATAATGAATCTTATAATAACTATGGTAGTTCTTTTTTTGATAGTTTATCCTATATTCATAAATTTTGTCTACAACTAAACGAATTTATTTATCAATTGAAATTTAGAAATGTTTCAATTGAACTTTATAAAAAAATCTAATGAATCATATTATGGATCAGAGGAAGTATTATTTGGTTGACTTAATAATAGAACGTTCTTGGCAAAGTTTAAATGTTTTGATTAACTGTATTCATAATGTAGTTATTTTTATTCTTTTCAATTGATATTAAAATTTTGAACTTTTATATTGGTCTTAAATTTTGAATTCTTAATATATCTCAAATACACACGTCATATATATATATATATATATATATATATATATATATATATATATATATATATAAATAAGTTGAGACCCCAAAATTTAATACCCTGACATTTTTCCTTTCCTATCAGAAAATGGTGGTATTAGTACTGTATTTCTAAACTTCCGTACTACTAATAATTTAATTGTAGGAGTAAATCATAACGAAAAATAATATTTAATTGTTAATGATACTACAACTCTATGCCTAGTAAAAAGGTCCTCTGCCGCGCTTTCTTTATAGTTTCTTGTCACTATTCTGGTTTTGTAAATGAAGTCACCTCATCCTGCTTGTCTTTCTTTCTTAATATGTACACATACATACAAACACACATAACACAGTAAAGATGGGTGAGTTAGTGAATATGGATGATCAAGAAGAGGCAGTAGACAGGATGACACTCTCTCAATATTTCCAATCAGCACATAATAAACCCATTGATGCTTCCTCCAAGGTCATTTTCTCTCAATACATAAATTTATTTGTATGTAATTACTTTTAATGGTTATATAACTCTGTTTTACTGTTAGCTTAAGCTAGAGATGTCATTAGAAAACAAGAAAAAAGAGGCCAAAGTGTCCCAAATTTGAGACCAATGCATGGAGGATTTTCCCTCTTTTCCTATCCCTTGAAAGTTTTGAAATTTTGTGCTTTTTTAATCTTTGATCATCAAAACCCTCAAATATTTCTTCTTCTTTTTCTTTTTAATTTGACTTTATTATGTAGGTAAAAGAACTAACAAGAGCACCTTTTTACAATATATTCTACTTCTTTATGTTTAAGCAAAGATTGTTACTTGATCTTGTTTATTGCACTGTTTTTTAAGGTTTTCACTAGTTCTTTCCTTTTCAAAAGCATTAACTTTGTTGGACACCCCCAAAAGATTGAAGAGCTAATCTCACACTGATAGTGAAAATTAAAGACTATTTTACTGGTTACATTCATATTTGAGCTACTAAAGTTCGTGTAGTTGGTTAGAGAGACTGAAAAATAAAATTGAAGGGAAAGAGAAGGGGAGGCTCCCCGAAAAGGCCTCAGATTCTTTTGACTACATGTTATTTATGTTGATTTCACAACTACATGTTATTTATGTTGATTTCACAAAGAAGTCCTTTAATTGTACTGTAAATCTCATAAGTTTGCTTTACATAAAAAGCCTAAACATGCTTTCCGTGATTTAGATGTTATTAATTTTTCAGTTAACTTGATAACTAATGGTAAAGTTCTCACATGATCTTTTGCAGAAATTTCCTGATCCTAGGAAAAGTGAAAGGTGAGCAAATATATTTAGAATACATTTTATTAAGAGTAAAGGGGTATAGAAGCTAAGGGAGCTTGAGATAAATCTTTCTCCTAATGCTATTTTTTGCTCTGACTTCATTAAAGGTGCGAAATAAAGAGGGTGTTCGATGAGTTATATGACTATTCGGAAGTTCAGATTTCTGCTGTTATGCAGCGTGCAAGAGAGATTCAAGCAAATCTTGCTTCTGAGTTCCCTAGCTTCATTAAGTTAATACCTCAATCAGAGGGTTTCGAAACGTTTTTAATTGTAAGCCTCAAATGCTATGGTTGTTTAATTATTTAAACTAAGAGTGCTAGGCAGCTTTATTTAATGCTGTTTTTATCTGATAGCAGGATCTTCCTTCGGAATTCTGCAAACTGCATATGCCAAAGTATGATGAAACCTTTGCTTTGGAAGGTGAATGTGGGAAACAATACAGAACAAATTTCATTGCAAATACATGCATACTTGGCCATGGATGGAGTAGATTTTCACTTGCACACAAACTGCTTAAGGGTGATGTTGTGGTTTTTCAGTTGGTCCAGCCATTCAAGTTTAAGGTACTTAAAAGAACATGATTAATATGTATATACTATGTTGAGTTTTTCTTGAATGCTTACATTCTGATCTTCATCCATTTTGAAACTGGATATGAAAATAGAGCAGCTATTCGCCTATAACATACTGTAAGAAAAAGAAGCAAGCATTGAAAATTATAGGTCGATAAAGCGGTAGGACTACAACGTTTGAAACACCGATTAGGCAGGAAATGCTAGTTTCTTCGCATGTCCCCTCATGTTCCTTAACAATTTACTGGAGAAAAAAGTAGGATGCAGTTTTATTTATTTATGGATTGAGGGTAAGAACCTCCTTAGAGGGTCTTTTCTTGATATGTTATATGAGGACCCAATTTGGGCTTTTTGGGAGGCTGGTTCCTGTATGTATGTATGTATGAGCAACCCATTTTTCTGTTAAAAGTCGCATCAATGCTTTGCTCACTTTTGTATCCCTTGGAATCTGTTTAAGAGAGTCAAGTGTTACCACATTGGTACTGTCTTATGATCTCCCATCCCGCTTCTACAGGTGTATATTGTTAGATCAAATGATTTGGCTGAACCAGACGAAGCTGTTGGCCTACTGAATTCAAATGTTTGTGCAGGAGGAACTGATTCTGGTCATTTGTCTTTTTCTTTCTTTCTTTATCCAGAATTATTTTGTATGGCCTCATCATGTTCTTAATTTCTACTCTTCAATGTTCATTTTAACATGAAAGGCCATACTGAGAGGTATAGCAGAAGATGTAAGAAGGCAGGGGAAAAGGTTACAAGGCTTCTTCCACCAGAAATTTGTGAAAAAAACCTGCAAAAGACTTTGATGGTGAAGAATTCTAGTGCCGAGCCTGCACATGATCAGAACAATGATGATAATAGTGCGGAAGATCTCAGCTCAAATGGCATAGAGGATTTTAGATTATCAGGTCCCTTTGTTGACTTTAAGAACTTCAAAGTTGTTGTGCATGGATCGATTATAGACTCTGAGCTTCAGGAACACCTCAGAACTAAGTATTATGCGCTCTGCTGCAGTCGGAAATCATATCTGCATCATCACCTTGTCAGGAGCGTTACTCCTACACTAGCTATTGAAATCATTACCGGAACAGTAAATATTGCTGATGCGATCAGAGGCTTTAAGCTCTCTACCTCTCGAGATGATTTTGTTATGTGGGACAAGACTATCAAAGCCTTTGAGCTGTTGGGAATGGATGTTGAGTTTCTTCGTGTTCGGCTAAACCGGCTTGTGAGTCTTGCATTTGATCCAGAAAAGGTAGCAGAATCCAAGAGGCTCATGGAAACTAGACTTGAGCAAGATCACGCCCATGAGGAAATCATTGCTCTAGAATCAAAGCTTCAGGAGTTGAAACAGACTGAAACTAGGCTGCTTGATGTGATAAAAGCTCTGAAGATGAACAAGGAGAGACATAAGGTAATGTTGCATGCAGAAGCTAATGCTCTATGGTGATTGAGAACTAGACTGAAGACTAATGTAGTTGAATATAAATTTTTGTATGAACTTAAAAAATGGTTTTTCGGGATAGCATGGTAACCTTCTGTTTGGACAAAAACACTAACATGGCTGTAATTGACCAATGAATTTTGTATCAGGGTATCACCATCATACTAGTATAACATAGTTTCTAAGTTCTCTCTCATACACACACTTTGACATAAATTACTTTTATAATTTTTTGTACAAATCCCCCCCCCCCCCCCCCAACCCCCAATTTCATTGTTGCCACCCCAGGCTCATGACTGAGCTAATTAAACATACAGAGATAAATAGTTTCTTCTCCATTCAGAACATGAATGGATTGTTTGGAACTTTTTGGGAATATTCTATATGGAGTTTGGGATAGAATCCTACCTGATTCAAGGATAATTAAGACAGAAAGATCAAGTAGTGCATTCATTTTGTATTTAGTTAAAATCATTTGAAGGTTGTGTGTCAATGTAATGAAAGTAGACACTTGACAGGAAGGTGGAAATCATATTGTGAACAACATCACTCATGCTATTCGAACAGCATTTTACATTTTGTACTATTATTAAGTTGTAGTCTTTTGAAATGCAGCTAGGTCAAATGAGATTTTAGTTTTGTTTCTCAAACCATAGACCAAGAACAAGAACAAAGTATCTTTGTTTATTATGATGTGAAGTATCACATATTTTTATGTAAACTAATATTTATGAACATTCTGAATATAAATTATAGATAATTGTGAATGTGAGGTGTTAGGGGAAACTAAATATAGTAAGATAAAAACGCAAACTAACCCTATTTGATGGATGAAATGTTTCACTCTAAAAATAATTGGTTTCTGATGTTGTGTTGTTTGAAAAATAAGACAAAAACGTTATACTTTTGTCGGGCTCGAATTTGCTCCATAATATATTGTATTGGTGTTGAAATAAGGAGATTTTTAAAATTTTATTTTACAATATGAGGTGATTTATATATTGACTAGTATATGCCCGTGCGTAAAAAAAAATTAAATTAAAATTCGAAAAATATTACATTACCTAAACACACATACCACCACAATTCACCATGCTATTATTGAACAATTAATACATATTCAATCATCAATACATGTTCAACTACCAAAACATCGAAATTATTTTAAGATTAATTTCAAAAAAATTAATAAAATTTCCTTTAAAAATAGATATCTAAAAAATTCTAAACCTGTCTACAAAATTTACAATCATCAATACATATCCAAACCAACAAAAAAACTATTATTCCATACCCAAAAATCATCATAATCATCCATATATATTTAAACCACCAAAAAAACAATCATTCCATACCCAAAATCATCATAATCATGTATAATTAGTTAACTTTACAAAATACGGAACAAAAAAAATACATACGTGAAAAAAATTAATACATAGTCAATCATCAACACATCCAACCACCAAAACATCAAGCTAGTCGCTACTAATTTCAAAAAAATTTGGCAAAATTTCCTTTAAAAATAGATATCCAGATAAATCTAAACCTGTTTACTAAACTTACAATCATCCATACACCATACATATCCAAACCATCAAAAAGACCATCATTCCATACCCAAAATTATCATAACCAAGTATAATTAGCTAATTTTATAAAAAACGGAACACAAAAAATACATACATGGAGAAAATAGAGAAATAACATGTTGAGCATAAGACCCTTTACTTTACAGCTTACACCAAGTATATTCTTTACAACTTACATCATGTATCCTTCAATATATACCTGAAAATAGTTGAAATTTAAAAATTATCGAAATATGTGAGTCAAAATAAAACAATTGTAAATACGAAACATAAGACCCTTATCTGCACTTCTCAGAATTATCTAAAAACAAATGAGCACACATATTTGTATGTAGGGGAATGAATTATTCGACGAAGTATTCGAACTCAGAGAAAAAAAAAACGTTGAATAGTAAATAAGTTGGTAAAAAGATAAGATAAAAAAATAAAAAAATGAAAAATTATCATACGGTATTTTCGAAGCCGTCATCCATCTGTCACGACATTAATGAAAATAAATAAGTTATTAAAAAAATCAATAAGATTTATTTAGAGAGAGTTAATCAGATAATAAAATTACACCACCAAATATAACATCATTCATTGGTCGATGATTGTGCAGTTGAAACGGTTGTAGCTACACAGTAAATTTCATAAATTATGGATAATGAACATCAATTACATAATATACATACACAAAAGTACATACACATCCAATTTCCAGAACCAAAATAACCAACTCAACCTAAATTACCCTACAAATTTCACAAAATGAACACTCACTAATAACCAACTCAACATCGATTTCATCCTAACATTCATAATAAATTTCATAAATCGATGATTGTGCAAATAAATTGCAATGGCCAATCAGACTCTGTTCATCAATATATTATTACGGTAGCGTGCTCCAAAGGCAATAAATTGAAAAAAATGACTTGATTAAATTGCAATAACACCATGTACTCGGTCTTTGACTTAAGCTTCATCTTCTATGATATCTTGAGAAGAAGATATCTATACACCATGGTAAGACTAAAATTATTTCTTTTCTTGTTAGAAACCTTCGATAATCGGACAAAACATATTTTATCAAAATCATTGGGACTGAAATAACTTTATAATTCTTCCATGTAAAGGATTTGTAATAATTTTGGATATTAAATATTTCCATTGTCAATGTAGATTTCCTCCAACGATGTGTGTCTTGTTGTGGAAAAAAATGATGTGTAATACATAATTAGTCTGAATATACTTGTGTTAAAAAAACAAACAAACCAGCATACATTATTATGATATTCTTTTGATTTTTGTTATCGCTTATTGTCTGTTCAAAGTAAAGTTCGAAATTTAAAATCACCTTATAGTGACCAAACGCACTAAACATTACTGTAGCAAATACTATAAACACTATAACTAAACATAGCCTAAAACGCTTCCTTAACTGCAAAGCGTTAAATGTGAAGCTGACCCCTAGTAAATGGAGAAGTCTTTGTTGAGTTATATTTGAATTTTTTGTACCAATTTGTGCTATAGCTTTTCCTCCAAATGTTCTTTCAGTTTTTCTTTCCATTCCTTTATTCAGAAAGTGTATAGAGCCTATAAGCCAGTCAAACTTTCAAGTTTTAATGAATGAAAAGAGTTACATATCAGGTGGACTCTCTTTAAATAGCAGCAAGTTAAATTATCATCATTGCAAATTCAGTTAATTAAAGAAAACACAAAAACTGAAAACATGAGATACTTTATATGGTAAAATACTTTACCGTAACAAATTCCTTCAAATCAATATTTCTACTTTCATCCTTCAATTTCCTGTGAATTGAGAATCATTTACTGTTTTCAAATCATGCCCACCTATATGTGAATTGAGACTTGAAGGCAAAACCTATTTACTGTACAATAGTCGAAACATGTAATTTTCAGTCAAGCTGAAATCTAAATTACTTTTAAAATTGTTAATTTTCTTTACATGTACAAAATTTTGGAAATGGTGCACTTTTTGAAGGTTATCTTTCACAATTGATTTCCCTTTTCCTTCAACCTGATTATCAGAATATACACACGCGCACATGCGCGCGCACACACACACACACACACTTATATATACACTATCCACACAGCTAATACTGCATCTTTTATCTAGATCTTTTTAACTTGGTCTCACCTCGAGTATAAGTGTACTAATTGTCAACATTTAACTCTTGATGGTGATTAGTTTTCTTATCTACTGAGGCCAATTAGAAATAAGTCAATCCTTTCCCCTTCAAAACCAATTTCCAGATTGGGCTTGCATCTATTTTCATTTCCAGATTCTATGACTTTTACCATTTTTTTTAAAAAAAAATTGGGTGAACATTTTTGTTACCAGTCTTTGGTGATATACTGAATGGAAATTGCTACCATGTATATGTTGACAGAATACTTAAGTGTCAGTCAAAAGGCATATTCAACTATACTTTCAATGAACATTTAGTTCTAAAATTTTATTGATTCCATTTTGAAAAATCTCTTATTAAACATCATTTGATTAGTCATTCCCGACTAAATGTTATATTCCTTTGACTTTAGCCATTTTATGCTTGACTAATGATAAGCACCATATACCTTAGATACACAGCAGTAGAGCTTAAATACATGCCCCAATGTTCCTTAAATAAACTCAGCCCATTTGCTATAATGTTAGTTTCCGTTTCGTTTGCAGCAATCAACCTTTGTCATAGTTATTTTATACATGGTCAAGCTATTCAATACACTGACTATGAGAAACATAAGCTCCTTAAGCAATGAAGTGCTATTGTGTCTCTACACTTTAACACCTATGTAGCATACATAAGGTTTTAGTTTAAAATTCATATTCTCTAAACTTAAGGACTCAATCCTAATTTTATCAATCACACTATTGTATGACAGTTTTTTTTAACTCGTGACTTCTGATAAATGCATACTGATAATACGTCTTCTCTAAACGCGCATATGCAAATGCTATGGCCAACATGCTAAGAAAGAACTAAATAATGCTATTATTTTTTTTTTTTCCAAGAGTTGTTGGAAAAAAACAACTAAATAATGACAAAACCTTTAGAATCCTTTTCCACCAAATAAATAAATGTATGGTGCTCCATATGCCAGGTGTTTTAGGATAAATAAACACTCAATTGTTTTTTTTTTAAAATTCATATAGCCACTAGCTAGATAATGGCCATCGGTGATGACAATTGGACCTGCCCAGATTTTATTAGCATCCAAACATGTATTGGTATAGAACAGGAACAGGAACACCAATTTCGCCCAAATAAATGATTAGCAATTGCAAAAAACTAAATGATTTTAGATACAAAATCAGAAGAAATGTTGGGTTGAAGAATGAGAACCCAATACAGGATAAAACCTATGGAGGTAAAAGAGAAATTGGGTTTTGAGGACTTTACCATTTCGGGCGTGAAGAGAGTTTTGAAGCTAGTAGAAGTCATTGATGAAGTTGTTGAGCTTCTTCTTCTCCTTTTTCGAAAGGGTATACAGAGCACTGGGGAGGGAATAGATTGTACTAAGGGATTTGGAGGTGGAGGAGAGTAGAAGGGAAGGAAGTCCCGACTTGGGTAGAGTGTAGGTGGGCTTTTGATTTGGGCGGTTTCTTTTTTTGTGAAATGAAATCTTAGTCGTTAAATTAAGTTAGATTAAATCCGAGCCGTTATTATGGTTTGTCAAATTTTAAAATGAGAATAGATTCAAATTTGGTTGTGTTTTATTATATAGATATTTTTTTGATGTAAACTAATAAATTTTATTTAAAAAAATCAACCACATTAATGTGAATGGCGGGTTTGGATAATACCATGAAATACATAATCGATCTCAATTCAAAAGGTTTAAATCTTTAAATTGGCGCCCAAACCCAAAAGGGTTTTGATAGACAAGAGAGCACAGAGAGAGTTTAACAGCCTAAACTATTCACATCCCTCTTCATTCCCCCTATTACATCCTCTGAATCCCAATTCGAGTTCGAGAGTAGAAAGAGAGAGAATGGTGGGCCCAAAGGAAACAACATATGAGGAATCCCGCCGGAAGAGATTAGAAGAGAACAAGAAACGGATGGAAGAACTCAATCTCAACAAACTTGCTCAATCTCTCTGCACCACTGCCACTTCTCCGGTGACTCGCCGAAATTCCCCGCTCCCCTTCTCCCTCTCCTTATTTGTATTAAAGGGTATCATCAAATTTTGATTTCTTGGATTTTCTTGATCTTACAGATGAAGAAGATTAAGCCTCGAACACCGCGCCAGCTGCTAGATCTTTCTGCAGTCCGTCGCTCCAGCCGTGTTGCAGACAAGCCACCCCCTAGTTACAGAGAAGTCAAATCTCTATTTCCCCAATCAATTATTTATATTGCTAAAGATTCCATTTTCCCATTAATCAATTTCTTCATTTATTTTTTCTTGTACTTTGAATTTATGTAGATGGTTTAATCTAATTTAGTTTGGGTGTACAGAATATTTCTTTACAAAAATCTTTACCAACCCATTTGATATTGCCATGATGTTTTTGCTCTATGATTTGATGCATCTGAAATGACATTATCTAACAGTAGTTTATTTTTTAGTCTAAATTTGCATAAACTTCTAATTATTAATCTGTTGTTTTGCCTAGCCTAAATGTATGGAATCAATGCATAATTCTCTGGGACTAACCGTAGTTTTAGTAATTGCTGAGCATAGTGTATTGACCAACAACTTCTTGGTTCTTGACAGGTCCCTATTGAACCATTGGGGAGGCCTAGGAGGTTAATATATTGCTTTATTTTGTTTTATTTTAATTAGATGATACTGGTGTTGTTTTATTTTAGTTGCTTATTCGTTCTAATTTTCAGTTATGGCACTAAGAGGAATTTGTTGAATCGAATATATGCCTCTGATGAAGATAGGCTGTATGCTTTAGAGAGAGCAAAAGAATTGCAATCAGGTTTAGACCCTAAAATCCCAAGCTTTGTAAAGCCAATGCTTCAATCACACGTTAGTGGTGGATTTTGGCTAGTAAGTTCAACGGTTTGAGATTTGTTTATCTATTTCAATGTGTTAAGCATGTTTCCTCTTTGTAGAAACTGAAATGTTAACCTTCTAATTTTTTTTCTTACAAGCTTCATTTGTGATTCTGTATCAATTCATATTAAATAGGGTCTCCCTGTCCATTTCTGCAAGACCCAACTTCCCAATTGTGATGAAATAATGACTTTAGCTGACGAGGATGGGTATGAATGGCCAACTAAGTATCTAGATCGGAAAACTGGACTTAGTGGAGGATGGAAGGGGTTTGCTGTTGCTCATGAATTAGTTGACGGTGATGCATTGGTTTTCCAACTAATTAAGCCTACAAAGTTTCAGGTAATCTTTCGCCTGTTTTGTACTATCTTATGTCATCAAAATAGTTGTATTGTTATGTGATTGTTATCATAGTTCCATTAATGTAGAGTGAAATTTATCAACTTAAAAGTTGAAACTATAACGTTGTATATTATAATTTCTAAACCACTTTATGTTCAGCACACATTGAGGGTTTTTCTTCCTTACCTACATACAGCTTTCATTGATTAGTGTTCTACATTATAGGTCTATACTATAAGGGTGAATCGAGATGAAGATAATGATGAGGTACCTGAGAATCCGGACGTTACACAACTTGATGTCAACGTTAAACGAGTCAGAGCAAGTAAGCAACTCTACTCAGTTTAATGATCACTATTTTAAAAAAAAATCATAATGTTCATATTATTGCTGTGCTGCTGTCTAAAACAGTTACTCCCTCTGTTAACAATTTTAGCTTTCCCAATCAACTTTCATGCATTTTACGAAGAGATTAGTCTAAAATTTTATTCAAGATGTTCAAAGCAAACGTCTAGCATATGCAGCACTATATGATGATTAGCATGAAAAAACTAATATTGAGACATTTTACCAAGTAGTTTTTCAGGATGATGAAAATAAAAACAAAAAAACAAATTTGTAGTAAATTATTTATTTAGTTCATAGTCTAATTGGAAGTAATAAATTATCCTAAGTTAATTTTTCTTTATGTTTAAGTTAGATTATAGACGTTTAGTTACAACATCATTTTTCTTAGTTGTTGATACATGGTTCCACTTATCAATTTCTTTTGGCAGGTAAAAAGTAGCAGAGTTTGGCTCACCTTCCTGCAAGAAACCTGATGTTTGGTGGTGCATGATTGTTATTCACTGCATTTTTTTTCTGATGTAAATTGATGGGCAAATCCACCGTAGCCATAGACGGGCAAATGAACCCTTGGCTTTTGGAAGATATAGAAATATTTGGTGCAAATTACTATGACTTAAAATATGGGGGTTTCCCCTTAGAACTTTGCCCACCTTGTTATTCAAAGTTTAACACTTATTTTCACTTTGACCCCTTTGTTATGTAAAAATTGTTGTAAAACACACACACACACACACACACATATATATTTAAACACTAATGAGACACGTAAGCATCTACCATTAATTTTTGATTATTTTTAACTGTTCTCTTCTTCTTGCTTGAATTCAAGTGTTGTATAATTCTTGGGATCTTTACATAACATGAAAAACAATTTGGCAGAATGCAAGAATGATATTAGTTGCTACATATTCTAAGAAATTGTGTCAATTAATTGGTAGGAAAACCATTTCTCTTGCTAAAAATATTTATAGGGATAAGTTTTTTTAGCGTGGGCTGGGCTGGGCTGGGAAGAAACTTGAATGAGTAATGGGACTGAGTTGATGATATGTATAGACACTTGCTTTTCTTCTTTAATTGCCGGACAAGAATGTTAAGCAGCATCTGTGACAAATAAGGTTTTAGATATTATTACTACAGGCTTGTGAGAGTATCAGTGATGGCTTTGGCTTGGGGAAATCTGCCTCAGCTTTAGTTCGAGTTCGGAGTCCTTTCAAAAAATACCAGCGTGGTGCTGGCTTAGGATTGGCCTTGGCAACTGCTGTTCAAGCAGCCGCTATAGCTCCAGCTTCTGCTGCTGCGCGTGCTGTGCATTGTGCTCTTCTGGGTTGTCTCTAGTGCCAAGGACATACCTCTATTATGACGTGCAGCAAGAAAAGGGCTGGGTAATTAGATGTTCTGGTGCAGCATTTTATGGTCTTAATAACTCCAAAAAGGTATTGGAAATAGTTAAATAAAACAAAGCTTTAATTCTTTGATGAAGTAGATCAGAAATTTACATAGAATGGAAGAAGCTTATTGAGACAAAAGCCTTTTTACAGAGAATGAAAGAGTGACATTGACTTTTTCTTACAACATGCCTAGTTGCTAAGTAATGGACTGCAGTTAAAACAAACCCAAGTCCAGATCTCTACATCATCAAAAAAAAATTAATATTTTCTCACCTGTTTATGTTGGTAAACATTTCATTAAGAAACACCGACTTCTTAGCTTCATCAATTCTCTCTTAATCCTCCATTATCATGTTTCTTGGCCACAATCTGATTTCTCTTCATTCACCCCAACTTGTCTAATTTCCACCAGCCTGAATTCTTAGACAGCCTTGGGAACAAATTATGATCTTCATACTCATCATCATCAACAAGAAGCTCATCTCTTAGTGTCATCACCTTCTCCTTCAAAGGAACCAACTTTCCCTTAAAGAAGAGCTCATCTGCAGGATTTATGGTGCAAGTAGGGACAGAGAACTCGAAATCCGATGACACCGGAGCTTCTGCGTAGCTGTTGATCTCCTGTTTATAGGCTTGTTTGGTATCAGCAAAATCATTGGAAAAGGAGATTCTTGGTCCCATTGCAGAGCAGAAGCCTGGTTGCTCATTGTTGAACATGTTTAAGCATGCCATGTATGTATTGGCATTCACAAACAAACACTACTCACTGCCTTCAAACTTGTTTCTTCTCTCTCTACTACTATTACATGTTTTTGCTACTACTTATATAAGGGGCTGTTTGTTTTATGTGCATGATCTTTATTGAGAATAAGATAAGACTTGTGCAATAATTTATATCCAATAATGTGGCTTTACCACCTCCTCCTCCTCTCTCTCTCTCTCTCTCTCTCTCTATATATATATATATATATATATATATATATATATATATATATATATATATATATATTTGATTGGTCTAAAGGATTATTTTATCCTTATACTTTCAGTTTTTATTTAATTTAAGAGAAAACACAAAGATTAAGAAATGCAATTATCAACTAAAATAGTTATAAAATATCAATATTATCATTCTAAAATTCATTAAAAATGATAAAATATAAATAAAATATTATTTAATGTAGGGATAACATGAGAAATTAAGTAATTAATGCTTCCTTAAAATCTACAAAATACGGACAGACTATTTGCCTTGGTGTAAAGTTGATCGTAATGTGGCTTGGGAAGTTATCAAGTTTGACCCAATAATTACGTGGTCAAGCTAATTCAACATCTCCAGCTCACTCACGGATTTGTTAATTTCAGATGATTTTATATAGTCCAAGTTTGTTTTTTTGTCATGAGAAGATTGAATATGATTAAGCTACACAACAATTGAAGACTAAAATAACAAAAAATTTATGTGAACATGAAAATTAGACATGAGTATATTTGAATTTCACTTATTTATATTTTAACCTCCAATGGTGAATAAAAATATAAATAAGTAAAATTCAAATAAACTCATATTCAATTTTCATGTCCACCTAGAAGAAATCCTAAAATAAATAAATATTTTTCAATCCATCTGTCTCATCTGTTCAAGTGAATTTTATGGGAGATTTACAATTTTATGCATCCAATTACGAGTCCTAGCTAGCAACTCATGGAGTAATAATATACATTAACTCTGTCTAATCCTACTTTTCCTTCACTTTTATAATGAATACTATAATTTCCAAAGGACACATTTGGACATTCTTTTCAATAATAAGTCTTGGTGGTTAAAATTGGTGTCTCTAATTGTGTGTTACTAAAATCTTAATATTCACATCAACAAAAAAAAACAGTCACAAAAAATTGAACTCTTTTTTTCTAAGAGTGTGATATTAAAAGGAATGGTAAACCTTTGAAGTTTATTACATATTTTCTACCAACCCCCAATTGAATCTGAGATAATTTAGCAATTAGCATACATACAATTTGAGGATAAATAGATTCAGATTCTTCATTGGCCAAATTGGCAACAATGTTTAAAGACTTAGAATTCATTTGCTAGATTCCTCTTGGGCCAAATTGGCAAAAGTTTATACTCCTAGACTTCATTTGCTAGTGACCCTTTTTCATTTGTGGGGTGTGGGGATGGGGATAAATAAAAATAAAAATATTACAAATGACAGTGGTTATCAACATAGAAAAATATATTTTAGGTGATTGTTGACTAATAACATGGGGATTAAGCAGAAGGATTCCCCTCACATGGTTTATTATTATCCCCTCTTCTAAATGGAATTTGTATGGGATCACCAAATGAAACTGTGACAGATGGTTGATTCCCAGCCCTATATACAACTGTGATATTAGTATTTTTTTAGTTAACCCCATCCCCAACAACTACTATGGCATAGTAGTTGTTAGTTGAGTTGAGTATACTCCGTCGGTCCGTAAATCAGCCACTAAATAAATAAAAGTGAAGATGTATTTGTTACTAGTTTCCTTTAGTGTTTTTATTTATATTCAGGACTAGGGGTGGCTGCACTTCCTCTGGAGTCAGCTAAGTCAATGTGGGGCGGCGTCTTTTTAGTGGATTCCCTCCATCCCTATTTTCAGGCCACGGCAGATCATCAATGACTATTTCCATTGATACAAGTCTTCAAAGTGTATTTAACTCCACTAATTTTGAAAAGAAATAATCTATATTATGATACTTTGACCGCCAAATAAGCTGCTAGCTTGTTATAATTCCGTTGGTTTCTTTTTTAAAATATATATATGTATATGTATCCTTCAACTCTTCCTATGTTTTTGAAGTGAACTATTCGTATACTAATAGTGACTTTGTTTGAAGGATGATTTACCACAAGTATTGCAAGTAAAATACTCATTTGAGCCAACTGCAGTATGCTACAACACTAATATTACCACAATGCATGAAATTTCCTTTGGTGACATTAGACTGTAGAAACCAAACAGGTTTAATGTTTACGGAACAATTACTAAAAACACTTTCAGAACAATGGGCTTAACTCAAAGTTCAGTGGATTTCCAAAGGTAATGTCTTGAAGTAGACAAAAAAATATATATATATATATATATCATTGAAAATCATCATCAACGTGATCAGGAGAGTCTTTTTTGAGGTAATTGATTTCCGAAAGATAGTGTAGGCTTTAGTGCTACATGAATTGTACCTTCTAAAGGTGCCCTCATTGATTTTATACACTCCCTTTGCAAAGGCTTGAAAGAAGCAGATAACTTGTTCTTAGTAGTGTCTCCAATGGAAGAATTCCATGAGCGCACTTGTGGATGGCGAGGTGTCAATACTGATTTCCGGCTTACATTTTCCTTTTGGTGGAATTGGTTCTTATCGACATCCACTCCGTCTGTCTTTGGACTTACCATTGATTCAACAGGCACAAGCTTTCCATTAACTTGGTTTGTGAAAACAAACGTGACCTGTGACAACTTGAAATTGTGAGTTTCATATAGTAATAGACACGAAGAAATTAATGATCAATCAAAATTGGAATGCCCATAATGACTTGTTTAATTATCTTAGAAACAAGTTGACTCTCTGTAAAAAAGTTCAAACTGACACATTTTAAGTGAGATTTGGGAAGACTTGAAATGAATTTAGATAATATAGCATCTATTTATGCAGCACAAACAAATGAATGTTATAGAAGACAAATATACAATCTGCACTTTCGAGGAACAAACTAGTGGCAGGAAACTTAATACTCCCTCCACACAAGTTTATGCGGCCACTTTCTTTTGATATTTTTGGCATGTATCCATATTTTGAAGAGCATCCCTCTTCTAGCAGAGGTCAACTTCAGGAGAGAAAAAAAACAAGCGGTCCGCGGGATATACATGAATTATCACGTAGCTTACATGCTCAAGAAGAAAAAATTAGTATATGATGAAAAGAATAGGAAGGTTTGTAAATTTTTCATAATATTTGATGGAGACCTTTCATCATATCATTCAAAAATCAATACATTTTCAAAGGCCGGACTTGCTGATCTTTTAATATTAAGATCTTGGCTTCAATACCAACAAATCGGTTCAAACTTTATGAATCCTCCTATTTTTCTCGTGCTCTTTTCATCCATATAGTTGATTTTTTTTAATTTGATCATATAACCATCCAACAATATCTTCCACTAGAGCATGTAAGCTACATGGTCATGTAAATCCCGTTTTCACAAAAACAAAGCTAAAAGTGGAAAAAGGTACAAAGTCCTAATGAAGAACATCCCTCCTATCCTTGCAAAGATCTAACTCGAAAACTACTCTAAGAACCCCAAAAGCCAACACCTAAAGAGTTGCAAAGAAAAACACATTGCCCATTAATAAGAGTGGAAGGTTATTATTAATGATACAACTATACATATAGAAAACAAAATATTTATATGTATAGACAGTTAAATAGCTGAATTTGGTTTCAGTTTCACAGCCAAAATTGACTCGGGCTCTGGAAGTTTATCCTTGTGTCAATTGTCATCTTGTCACTAGACAAAATAAAGAAAGATAACATAATGAAAAGAAGACAGCAATTTTATTATTATTCAGAACTTTCACAAATTATTAGAATACTTGAAAACTGGAATGCAGTTAGGCTTTATTTGGAGAATCCAAGATGAAAACATCTATCAAGAATTCATATAACCTTGGTAACTAAATAAAAATGTTCATGTTTCCCAGACAATCTACTTCATAAAAGTTTAAAATTTATAGCGCACCTCATTTCCTGCTGAAGCTTGTAAAATAGCATCTGGAACGGATGTTGGATTAAAATGATGCCCCCAGCTACCTAAATCCTCTTCCAGAGGAGTTCCTACCTGTAAAGAAATAAATGATTCACAGAGATGGTGAAAAGTGAAAACCATGTGTATTGCTAAACAGAAGCTTAGTTCCCATAAATCTAATGTATTGACTGACCTGTTTCTCTGAGCTTTTTAACTTATGCAAGCACCCAGCAATCCCTGCAAAGCCCCCTATATCCTCTTGATCAGATTTACAGTCTTCATTTGAAAAATTAACTCCATCCAATTCCCTACAATCTTCCGGCATGTCATCTGCCATTTCTCCACCACTTTCACATCGGATGCAATTCATCTTTTCATGAATTTCAGAACTACACAGATATCGTTAATTAGAACAGAATTTTAATGAAGAATAAAGGATAAGAACAATAACATCAGACGCCAGAAATTAAAGATAATGGCAGCTCATTAAAGCAGAATCCAATTCAAACTCGTAAGTAATGAAACATAAAACCAGGAATGCTAGGTCTAACAGTGAGTAGGTCCAATAGTTTACTTCTGCCAACTTTAAAGTCATCCAATCAATCATTTACAAAAACACTTCTTCTCTACACAACATGTTAAAACTTATCTTTTATTAAATAGGGAATTACAAACATATAGCATAGGAAAGATCTGAATGTAACTGGTCTCCAATCACCATATTTAATTTCAGTATTGTTTTCTTTCTTTCTTTTCTTTCAGAAAATATCTTGCCGGAATAGTTGCATTAGATGTTTCCTGGTCACATAGAAATTACCAAGCATAATGACTTGCTATTTCTATTGAGTAATGTCATATACGGTAGTGACATAATAGCGTGTTTAGAGATAGAGAATAATTTTTTCTTCAATTTCAATGAGTAGTTAAGAAAAGAGGATAAACTTGCCTCACATTCTCATGGAATGTAAACAGGTCGCGTAAATCTTCTGTTGAAAGAAAATTCCCCTGCAAATAAAATACTTGGCATTATGCTTTGAGAGCAATGTCAATTACATGATGAGAAGAAAGCAAAGATTCACATACTTGGTTCTTAGAATCTGTTTGCTCCTTTTGAATAACTTTCTGGAGCCCTTCTTTTGACATCTGACGCTGGTAAACCTGCAGAAAATTAGACTAATTCATCAAATTTACTAGAGAAAACTATGATGATTATCCTGTGCAATATAACTGTTATTTAAAGGTTACATCAAAACCTTTTCTTCAATGGTACCAGTGCTCAAAAATCGATAGATGTAAACTCTCTTTTTCTGCCCATCCCTCCAGACTCTTGCTGCAGCCTACATATGGTAAAAAAGGGAAAACAAAAACAGAAGGGAAAAAACTTAATATTGTATTATGCAAAACGAAGTCCTCTCATTACTCACATAAAAGCCATCATCTATAAGGACTGAAGTGTCCAGCACAAATAATTACTTGTTTGTCATTGGCAGGATTCCAATCAGGATCAAACAGAACCAGTCGGTTTCCACCTATCAAATTGAGGCCACAACCACCAGCCTTGCTACTCAATAGAAATGCAAACTCATCCTACAACATGTGGAATAATCTTGTTATGCATATTGTTGTTCAATATTAATTCAAAGGTATAAAACATAAATACCTTTGATTGATCATTAAAATTGTTGACCAATTTTTGTCTTTTACTGATTGATGTACTTCCATCAAGCCTTAGAAATGGGTATCTTCTTTCTCGGCATAATTGAGCAATAAGGTCTAGAGTCTGATAATTAACAGGAATCAGAGTTAAAAGACATAACAAAATATGGTGGGTTTTCTAATGAGCAAAATTATACCACTATCAATTGCTAAGTAGATATTATTATGGCATTTAATAAAGAGCCAAAACCTAACTAACTTGTTTGCAGTATCAAGTAATCACACTTTCAATTTTGAAAGAAGTATGGCATTAAAGAACTACCATGAAAAATCAAACTTGTTTGTAATCAGTTCAATTTGAAAGAAGTAGTGAAAGAAAAAGAAGTAATCTTCATTCAATTTATCAATAGTAGTGACAGAAAGGGCAATAGTTTCAGGGAATACTATGTTTTTGAAATGATGAATGGAAACTTGCAGTGTTACAGAACATTATTGCAAAAAAGTAACAAGATGATCAAATAAGAAAGTTCTATCTCCTAATATACAAAATATTGACAATGTATATTTACAATGACTCAGAGGGAGTAATAGTACTAACGTCCCTCATTGGAACTGTTACATGTACCAATATATCAAGGTACTTCTAAAATCATTGCCAAAGAAAACAAAAACATTCGGAGGTTTCAACATATTTGAAATTACTAGAAATGACCAGACAGAACCATTTTCACATGGCATAGCATAAAATGATTTCAAATTGCACTAAGAGTTAAATTACATTTTTATAGGAGCGCATGCATGAAACAATTCATATCATGAACACAAGTGCCTACCTTAAGAAGATACCAATTAAGAATTAACTCAAGTGCTCTAAGCTATCTGAATTATTTAAGGAGTGACAAAGGACATCAATATTTCAAAGGATATACATTAAAGTAAGGCATATTGTCTTCTCGAGTTGCAAAATACATATTGGGTTAGTTCAAAGAAAATGCATCCATATGGTATAATCCAAAAGAACCATTCAAAACTATAATTTTGCTCCATTGCAAACTGTTTCTATAAAGGATTATGCAATGGCAAAGTTGGTGGTACATCAGGAGTGTTGGGCATGATTCTATAATGCCTGATGGCTCAATATACGTGTCTGAAACAATCAAGGCTGGTAAATCCATTGGTCCTTGCAAGATAAAAAAACAAGGGTATTACATGTGTAGCAGGTGATGATACCTTGTACCACCGTTAATTCAGTTAGCTTCATGTTACCTGTGTGTAGTTTGATACTAGGACAATTCGGTCATCTGTTCTCTGACGGAGTTGAGCCAGTAATCGGGCTAACACATGCATTTTCCCTGATAGTTCAACCCAAACTCCATCACCCCCACTCCATGATCCAGATCTAACAGAACATGCAGAATCATCGAGTTAGAATTAGAGAACACTGGACAACAAGTTCATATATGTAGCAAAATTATGGGTATTTACCTTCCAGAGAACATTTCTGGCGGGAAAAAGCGCATACAGTCCTCAAACCCCGATGTTCCTGGACTCCCACTTCTCATGGTATCATATATCAGCTTCATGATGGAGAATATTTCAGAGGATGAGAGAGAGAGAGAGAGAGAGAGAGAGAGAGAGAGAGCATCATAGGATGTATGTTTGCAACATCAAAGTACAAGTACTGCTATATTCTTCAATTCTCACTATTTGTACATAGATGATAGACAGAAATTGGTGTTCTCAAACATAAAATATAGCCCTCTAAGTGATGTTGTACGGTATACCTTTGGATGATTGCAGAGCTTCTTTAGTGCTGTTATGCAAGCTAGGATCTTGGATTGTTTCATTTCTTCATTAATTACTTGTTTAACCTGTAATTTACCAGCAATAACTATTCAAAATGAAGCAATTTATAAACAATTTCAGAATATACATTACCCTCAAATGATTATGATAGCTTACATTTTTTGAATGAATAAAATGGTTGTAGAGTTCTGATTGGAGAGGAGTCAGCTTGCAGCAAACAACTTCAACTATCTGCAGGAATAAAAGCATTCAAAAGTCATAATTTGCAATCATCAAAAGCTTTTAACAGCCAGTAATATAAAAGGATATTTGATATCTTTAGGACCACTAACAGTGATGTCCTACCAATTGGTACTGTTTATTCAGTCAAAGTAATAATAATTCTTTTATTTGTTTCACTCTCAATTTGAAAAATAATTAAATAAGCATAGACTGATATTTATTACCAAGAATAAACATAACCAGAAATGAACTTTTTATTAATGAAAGCAATACATATATCCTGTTGTAAATATCACAATGTATGTGTCCAGAGAAAATTATGCCATCAGGGTAAGAAATTAGGGACAGACAATCGACTTGCCTAATTTAATTCCCATAGAAGGAAAAAAGCACCACCAAAATTTAAACAACTAATATCAATACAAAAAATTAAGAAACGTACCATAGATAGTATAAACAACATGTTCATGAACTATAACAATATGACTAGTAGAACTTTAATGAAATTCTACAGTCGTAAAGTAAGCAAAATCTATATAGTAAGTTAAATAGCAGTTTTGATTATACCCAAATACCAAAGAAATGAAAAGGAAATAAACTAGGTGTATAATTGTGTCAAACAGTGCAGTCAACTAATAGACCAAAAACAATAGAGCAGACAACTATTGGTTAGCCTGTTCTTCCCAGGAAACAACTTTTGCCTTGCTAATAGATTTTCAGAGAGACTGAAGCAAGAAACTGGCTTTAGAAAGTTTCATAAATTTGACATTACAGCTGATGATGGAGACAAATTATAAGATGAGTTCAACCAAATAACCTTAAGTACAATGCTTAAAACATCTACCATTGAAAAGAAAATAACAAAAATATAAATTGTATTATTGACAAACTTAGTGTTCTAAAAATCCCCGCCTAGGTCCGATTAATTCCTGTCTAGGCGCTACGCGGTCCTCTACCGCCTCAATTTGGCTGGGCGCCTAGGCCCCTATCTAGATAGAATCAGACCTCTACTTTGAAACTCAACAATACTTTGAAATGAATTTCTTAAGCCTTTAAAAAAAATTAGGTGATTTTTCATTTAATTTTTTTAAAATTACATCTATTATATGTTTTGTATAGTATAACAATTAACAAGTATGTATAACAGAAAAATAAATAAATGAGACCGCCTATGAAAACAACTAGTCTGCCTAGAAAAACGCCTAGGCACCCCTTTGCCGCTTAGGTCTGCCTAGCAATTTTTAAAACATCGAACAAACTACTCATCAAAACCACGGTACTCTCCCCCCAACAATTAAAAAGTCATTCAGGCATCTTGTACAATATAGTACCGCTACATCCTTTAATAAGAGCACAACACTACCATAACCAATCATCTGAAAAATTTA
Source organism: Panax quinquefolius (assembly GCA_020205615.1). Taxonomy (NCBI): domain Eukaryota; kingdom Viridiplantae; phylum Streptophyta; class Magnoliopsida; order Apiales; family Araliaceae; genus Panax; species Panax quinquefolius. The sequence continues at coordinate 120,431,743 of CM035158.1, forward strand.
TGTCGATAAAGAACTTTTGTCAAATACAAAGTTAAAAGATAAATAATGAAAAGGAGATCAATATATTTTGCAACTATGCAGATTTTAATCGTGCATATGAATTGAGATACTTTTCTTACCTTTGGTGGTAGGTGATTTGATAGCAACGCATTAGTCCTCCTCAATATAAACTGAAACACATATATTTGAATTAATCCTAAGATTTTCAAGGAAATATTTAAACTAAACCTATCTTAACTAACCACTATCATATCTATGACAAGCAAATGCGACCAATAATTTTTACAGCAAGAAAAGAGAACACTCACTAGCTTATAAGCTTTTATCATCATCAGAAACATGTACCTGATTAACTTTTGCACTCAATTCTGCAGAGCGCTCAATACCTAGATTCTTCTCATCTTCGGTGGCAGAGGGCTCTCTTCCACAGATGATTGGTGCCTTCATCAAAGTATGTTAACAATGAAAATTTAAAACAAAACTCAGGTTATATATATGTTATTAAGAAAAAAACTACAAGCATTACTATGCATATTCTGCATAACTGGAAAAGGATCCCAGTTCCAAGTTAGCCAAATGCCGTACTATAAATGTTAAGGAAGACAGAAATATTATATCCCAACCGCTAACATAAGCAGTAGTTTTTAAGAAAGTATAACACTTACAATATTAGTAACTCTTGAATCTACAAATATCAATACAATAGCACAACCGATCAGTTTCTTTTATGAAATGTTAAGGATGCAAGAAGTTAACTCACCTGATAATAACGTCTGAAGTATGCAGCATCGCCCAATATTCCAGGATTAGTAAAGTTAACCATAGCGAAAAACTCTTCTAGATCATTCTGAAGGTCATAAATAGAAGGTGAACTATAGATTGTGTTACAGAACAAGATTAAGAACTTGATGACGAGATATATCAACAGCCAGGCATAAAACAATTCTCACTTGCATCGGAGTCCCTGACAATAGAATGCGGCGCTTGCATGATAGAGCAGCTAATGCCTGATATAATATTTTTAAGCAATGCCGAAAAAGTTATACTGGTTCAGAATTCGTCAAAGAAAACTTAATTAAAAATATGACATTATCAAATAACTCTTACTCGATTTGTCAATGTCTGGTCATTTTTCAGCCTGTGAGCCTCATCACATATGAGAAGATCACAGGATCCGCTTTGGCTGAATTTTGATGAATGCATCCGAAATGTCTCATACGAAACAATTAGAACCTGGCAGGGCATAAGATGAGTCAATAACAAATACTAGTTCTTGACATCAGCATGGTTCTACAAAATTTACCTGTAGAGGACTACGAAGACTTGTGAAACTACTAATGCTGGAGAGTACATCGTCTCGGGTGCTTTCACACAGAGCAACAAGCTTGACTCTTTCCCCAACCCACTTCATAATTTCAGCCTCCCAATTACTTACAAGACTTGTAGGAGTTACAATTATTGCCTTTTTAACCATTGGCTTCCCATCAAATCCTTGTCGAAGAAGAGTATATAGCAGTGTGATTGATTGCAACGTCTTTCCCAAACTGTACAAATCAAACCAAGAATACTAATAACCTAGAACACAAATCAAATAAGTAATACTGGATGTATTTGCAGACACATTGTCAAAAAGATACACAGTAATATTTACCCCATATCATCAGCCAGAATGCATCCATATATATTCACAGTACTACATAAACCTGAAATGCATTCAAACATGAACTGGACCCCTTCTCTGAAAAAAAGTTAAATTGCAGTTTCTCAGTATGTGAATAAAGCACTATCAAACATAAAGGTACCTAAAACACTACATCAGATTACCGGACCAACTTAACTGTCATTCATTGTTCAAACTGCAATAAATCTTTTAAACATGACTGACTTAACAGTTATTCATAGTTCAAACTATAATAAATCCTTCACTTGAAAAATGAAGAAGAATATAAAAAAGATGCAGTAACTAAGCGTCACTATTTGGGCTCATAATATAGCTATGAGTTCTTTCATGTTTTTTGAAATCATTAGTCTAAAAGTGCTTATCAAACCACTGGGCACTGAGACCTCTCTTCACTATGTATCTTCTAAAATATAAGCATTGTAAAAGACAAAGAATTTATAATCTGTAACATGACTGTATATTTACAATCTGTAACATGATTATCTTTTAACATTAAGCGTACACACCTTTCAACATTTCTTTGTACTGGATTCATAGACCAAATGAATCCACGTATAAATCCAACTATTTACACTAATTTTATTTTTATTTTATTTTTTTATAAGTTTCAACTATTTATATTTTTTGAATACCTTTGATGCGGTCGAAGGAATTTAACAAGCAAGGGATCCACCACTATTGATGCCAAATCACTGTCTCCCCCTTCAGATTCCTCAGGCTGCCACAACACCAGAGGTTCGACCCCTGGTGGCAGACTATTATCCTCTTCTAAAACTTCCTTCTCAGTAGCAACAGGAACATTCAACCGGTTTGTAACAGGAGCCAAAACTGGCCTAGTAGACCCCCAAGGGACAAAACGTTTACGAGCCGAGAGACGTTGAGCCAGCTTTTCATTGTGATCATAGTAGCCATTAGAACAAGGAGGTTGAAAGGGCTTCCTAACAGCTGCTGCTCTGTCTGTCACTGAAAGAACTCGGGGAAGTAGCGACTGCCTTTTCACGACAAGATTCCCTCTAGAATCATAATTTTAAAATTTGCATTAGTTGATTCAGATACTTGTTCGGGAAAAGATTTACGTATGTATCATATGTACATGCCTACATAATGAGAAATTTCTAAATTCTAACATAGCCAACTTCCAAACACTGTAATTCATGAGAACTCTAATCTCTCGTCATGTGCACACATAAAGAGATAAAGAACTAGTACATTATAAAGTGAAACAAAAAGAAACACAAACATAGGAGTATAAAACGACTACAAATTCCCTAAATACACACATTCCCGTTTTAAAAAGGCATAAACAAGTCTACCATCAATTATTTAGGCAAAAAGCACCGAAAAAGTATATAATAGTTTTTCTAAATCCCATCAACAAACACACTATCTCAAGTGAGTCAGACACAATGCTATGTTGAATTATAATGGAAGCCCGGTAGTTGAATACAATCCTAAATCATCTCCAAATCCAATTACAATGTTCAGAAATCAAACTCCTAACAGAACAAAGGTAATAGCAGACGTAAAAGGGCCATTGCAGAATGAGAAAGCCCTAGATAATTGTAAATTTGAATGTAATATTATATATAGTACCTCACAAGAGCATCCACATTCTGCGACTTTCGATCTTTGTTTTGAGGAGCTGAACTGACGGTAGATCGAGAAATATTATCAGTTTCATCATCACTTCCGGATTTGAAATCTAGGTCTTCTTCTTCAGGTTCTGCGGTGAATTCGTCGCTTGAATCGCTGGGTTCGGAGGAGGAAGAAAGTATTTCGACGTCGTCGTCTTCTTCCATGGAATACATCCTCAATTCCGACATTTTTCTGCTCAATAAGTATACTTGTACAGTTGTAATTGGGCTTTGTTTTTTCCTTTCATTTTTCCGTTTTTTTTTTCAAAAACAATTAATCGAATTTGGCGGTAAAATATGGGCCGTTGACTTAGGGCCTGTCAAAACTCAGGCTAGGCCAGATCTTGGGCGTGGGACTGGGCCTGGGCAAATTTAGTCCTTCCTTTTTTATTTTTTCTTATTAAATATTAAATATTAAAAATATAAATTAATATAATTATATAAAAATGATCAAGATTTTTAAGATTTATTTTATTTTAACATTCTACTGCATACCAATCAAAATAAGTTGGATGCTTAGAACAAAAATAACTATAAGCCTCTTAAATAAAAGGAAAATATAATTTTGATGTAATTAAAATATAAAGCAAATTAATTTCCTAAATGTATATATACTATTCATAGTTTATCTCCATATAAAATATAATTTGAATACAAGCGATACATATAATTATAGATGTAAAATAAAATTAACTTACTGTAGATTACAGTTTTATATTTTGAATATAAAGTTTGTTTATATTTTATTTTATTTTAGTACTAATATCAGTTGGACATATATATTTTGTAAAGTTTGAGTACACATGTCTTTTTCTTTTTGGTCATTAAACACTTACATAATTATATTTCAAGTATTATTTTCAATTACTTTTTAATTGATTCATGAAATTATTCTTTAAATTGATATAACATAATACCTGAAAATAATAAATATACTTGAGAATTTAGCATATCCAAATGAAGAACTTGAGTATTTACAAAAAATTAACTTATTATTAATATTTGATATTAAAATTTAGTTTATTAATGTATTAAATAATGTTAATATTTAACATTAAAAGCAACAAGGACTATTAATAGAATTTTAATGTTAGATATTAATAATTTAGTATTTACAATAAACTAACTTATTATTAATATTTAATCAACTAAATAACTAACTTACTATTAATATTAAATATACTAATTAGTTCTATTAATCGAAGACATATACTAATTAAATATATTTACAAGAAATTAAAAATAAATAATTAAAACTTTAAACTTTATTGATGTATTATTTAAAACTAATGTAATATAATTTATAAATTAAGATAATGAATAAGTAAAAATTTATATTTTATTGATAAATAATTACAACTTTAAAGTTTAAAAATTACAAATAACTAGATAAGAAATCAGGTCTGACCTCAGGTCGGACCAGACCAAACCAAACCTAAGATCAGGCTAGATCAAGCCAAAGGCCAGGCAGAACAAACCAACTTTATATCTTAAAAGAGTTATCTTTTTAAGCATTCTTGACCGGACCTGACCGATCCAGATCTTAACTAGACCGAACCAAGATCAGGCCGGAGATCTTTTGTGCATCCCTAACTCATCAGGGGGATTTGCTCCTTTTTAAAGAATTATTTTTAAAATAAAATACATTTTCATAGAACACGATAAACCTATTTTAATTAATTCCATAACGAAATAAAATATACTATCTGCATTAAATTTATTATAAACGATGCTTTTAATATCTTTAGTGCCCACCGGACGTACCGGTCTGATAATTTATAGCAAGTGTTTTTATTTTAAATTAGCTCGTAAATTATGTAGGATAAAATAATTTTTTTTAATAAATTTGAAGGATTAAATAAAAAGAACAAAATAAGAATTATCTTAAAAGTTGAAGGATATTTTTGGAAGCCAAAAAAGGCTTTAGAAAGTTGTTAACCCAAAGTGCCCCTCCTGAATTTATATGATACTATGATACTATATTAGAGAGATGCAAGTTTGATAGTGTTGGAAATATTATATATATTTAAAGGACGTTTATGTTGCATTTTGTACCTCGTATAGTTGTTTTTCAAGAGCTGAGAAAAATTACTTTGCTTTCTTGTTGAGCTTATTTTTATTTTTCTGGTTGTCAAAGGGTACGTACATGCATAACATAACATGAAAGATTTTGCACTTTTGACTTTGTATTTCATATCACATTTGTACATGAATAACCTTGCACAGAATCAAATATATAAAACAGTTACATGGTAATGGTGCCTAGTGATTGCTGTTTCAATATCATTCTTGCCAGGTTGATTTAAACAGAAACAACTCCAAATTTAGAAGCTGATCGATCTTTATTGAATACAAGAGTGATAACATCCGTAGTTACTACAGTACCATTCACTTTAACAAGTACTAGTATAGTAGTAATGAGAGAAATAGGCACACAGCTCCTCTAGAAAAGATTGGTGGACTGGGTCATCATGGTCAGGAATTCATCTATATCAACGGCCCCATCACGATTAGTGTCAACTGCTCTCACCATTTTTCGGTAATCTTGTAGGCTGCACCTTTCCCCTAGCCTTACCAATAACTCAAACACTTCCTCTGTGCTTATTTTCCCATCACCATCCAGATCAAAAATATGAAAAGCGTTATAGATATCCTTCGTCTTCCATCCACCTCCCTTCTTTTGCACCTCTTTAAACTCTTTCAAGTCTATGAATCCGTCGCCATCCAGATCAGCAATGTCAAATATCTTCTGCACTTCTCTAGTTGTGCCTCCTGTGCTTCCTTTTTGAAGTGCTCTAGTTATGAACTTGTAGTCATCTTGGGAAATCTTACCATCTTTGTCACAATCAAATTTATCAAATACCTGTTTCATCGCATCCTCGTTTGGCTCAGAAACTGGTAATGACCCCGAGTTTTGCCTGCTCCCGAAGGACAACATACGGGATGGTTTCCGCAGGAACTTTCTCTTTGAAAGGTTGTACTGCATATCCAAAAAAGCCGAGGTCGACATATTCCGCAGTTGCCTGATGTCAGGAGGAAAAAACCCAACCAACTGATTTTTTTATATACGCATACCTACAATAAAATTATGCGTGTAAAGAGGAATACTCAAGATGTAGACATTCTGATTCTTAAGTCAGTAGGATAAGTAAGAATAACTTCAATCCGCCAAACAAAAAAGATAGCAAAGTAAACAAAGAATACGGACAGTGAAAGAAACAGTATACAATGTTGATTCTTTGCACAAGTTACAAGGGAAACATGTTCTAGATTCCCTCTAACCATCTACACCAGGCATAATAGAATATTTCCTACTTTTTCAAGCTTACAAAATTAGGGATGAAAGAAATGCAACCAAAGATTGCTCAAGAATTACAACAACGATGCATGGACTAACAATCAGCTGACTCATCGAAGTTACTACAAAAGTATTCCCGTAGTGGAATCAGAAAAATCACAACAATTTCCTCCATCACATCAATATCTTTGCGAGCTGTAATTTTCTGCACATATCCTGCAATCAGACGTTATTAATAAAAGAGTAAATTTCACATAAACGCCTGAGGTTTACATGATTTTGCAGATGGCCACTTGAGTTTAAAAAGTCAACACATAATATCAGTCCACAAAAGTAAAGAAACGCTAAGGGTTGTCTGTGAGTTTTGTTTTGGGAGGAAGGGAATGGATGGGTAGGGAAGGAAAAGTTCTTCCTTCTAATATTTTCTTTGAAAAGAAGAAGTTTCCCTTCCCTTCCTCCCAAAATAAAACTCACAAGCAGGCCATAATAGCTGTCCCCCACCCTTTCCTGTGAAAAAAATAAAATAAAAATAAAAGAGAGCGAGAGAGAATGGAATTTCATACAGACAAGAAATGGGGGATGCAGGTGGGTTTAAAAACTATCACATTCAACAATAGAATTTTTCACAAATTCCGAAACATGTTAAACAATGAGAAGTTTTAAAAAATAGTCCATATCCCTTTTATTTACCCTTGATTCTTTTGCAATCTTTTTTTCCTTTGTCCCTTTCACAAACAAAATGATTATGCTCGTCTTACATGTTTAATTGATGGCATGAAAGTGGAAGAATACTTAATTACGATTATTCAGAGGATTAAGGGAAAAACTCCCTAATCACCGTAACACATATAGGCTACAAGCAAATTAAAGTGGGATGTGGCATGATAAGAAAGCCATCATGCAACAGTCAATAGGTAAAAAAGAATGGAGAAGAGAAATAGTGGGTAGAAACTTTACCTTTGGCATATTCAAACAATTAGCTACCATAGAGGTTTGTCTCAGTCTGATTAAATATCTATTGGATATTAATCTTGTTCAAGAAGATGTGAACTATCAAAGTTGATCGGGTAGAAGCACCACTGTGCTTGTGCTTGAACATATGAATTCCTAAACAGGTCCATATGAAAAAAAAAAAGATTCTACTTTTAACCTAGTATTGGAAGTATTTTCAACGTCACAAAGTAATGAATAATTTGCTCCATTGCACAAACATCAGAGCAACTATTTCAAATACTTTTAAGGATATTTTTACTCTCTCCCTCTCATGAATGAAGTTAGTTTCTTGATGCGTGCTTGGTCTTTATTATCGTTTTCACAAAGAATTTTATTGAATAGTTTGTTTCATTTTATTATTATAATGTTCTTTTCTGTTGTACTATTTTTTGTAAGTAAAAATGTGGTGTTTGTTGTACTAGATGTAAGGTTATGATAGAGTGTGATAAAAGCATATGACAGATAGAATCGGACACAGAGGTTGTGAGACTTTATTTCCACAGGGATGAGAAATTGATGATGAAAATTGCAGTCAGTAAATAAACATAAGATAATAGAGAAGCTAAAGAACAAATAGAAACATACCAATTCCGAGTCAAGGAATGCATTTGCATATAACTTCCTTTCCTCTTTTATAATAGTAGCTGACAAACCCCGACCCCTGGCAACTCCGGCACTTTCCAGTCTATTCATAAACTACTTCTTTACAATCCTACAACTCCACAACCAAAAACAAGAAAATATAGAAACAGAAATGAAGCACAAAAACAAGGTTCTAACTCCCACTGAGGTTTAGGTATGGAGAAGTACTTAAAAAGGAAATTCAAGCTTTAAGTCACGATTAGGAGTGCAGCACATGCATGTGCAAAAGACAGCACCAGTGAAAGGAAGCTTCACCAAATACTTGCAAGCCAAGTTCCATCAGCAATTAATTATTTTTTTTACCCTAGTTCTAAAATCAAATTTTACTTTTCCTCCAATAGCATATTTATCAAGAACTTCCCAATACAATCAAATAGGCTCATACTACTTTATAAGCCTAAATATCTGGCAATGTTTCTCTCAAAGCTTGAAGATTTTCTAGGTTTATGATACTACTAACAAAAGTGTAAGTTATTCAAAAAAATGTAACATATTTCTAATATTTATCAGCATAATGCATATGATAATTAACCAAATTAGTTATTTTAAATTCTTTTACTTATCTTTCCAAGAAGATAGCGTTTGGTTATGTTTTCTCCTAACAAATACAATCACTATGTTTTTAACATTTTCAGGAACAATGCAATGCACCAAATATAATTATCTAATACATAGTCTAAAGTCTAACTTAATAAGCAAATATATAATTCTGCATAATCAATCAAATGCACCTCTAAAATTAGAAAGAAGAGCCAATCTCAACTACAAATGATAAAAGCAAATTACTTTATTGTTTCTTTGATAAACAAATGAAACTATATTATCGAGTATAATGAACCTCCTTACATTAGCAAGAAAAAGAGAAAAAAAATTTAAATAAATTTCTCAGCAACCACATATAATGTACAAAGTAGAAAACGAAGTCAAACCTCAATTTGGGATCACAACGAAGCCAACGTTCAATCTCTTCGGCAGACACCGGAGAGGTGTCCGGATAGAAAATCGGAAGGGGAAGCGCGTCATCGTTGTCGGTCAGGTAGCTCTCCCGATCACGTGACCACCTCTCCTTTGCATTGACCTTCGAGTAGTTTTTGTTGCCTGCATTTATTGCTTGAGGCGTCGGAGACGGTCGTTAAATTAAACCACCGTCTCGGAAATGAAGTGTAATACCCGATAAAATAATAATAAAATATTAAGTAAGCTTTAAAATATTTAATTGGGCTTTTCTTATGTTTGGCTCAGATTCTATTTAATTTATGTGGACAATAATAAGTAAAGGATTGTATTAATTTGGGCCTTTAAATTAATTGGGTCTAATTTATAATTGTGTAATTTTAAGAGTTAATTACATATATTAGTACATTTTTAAAAATAATTACAATAATGATACATCTAAAAAATAATTACAAAAATATTACACTTCATCATTTTTATTTACAATACTAATACAATTAAAAGTCCTTAATTTAAGGGATTAATATTAATGGGGCAAATGTCTGTTTTTTGAAACGCGTGATAACTGCCATCTATTATCTGTGTAGGACTATTCCGCCCTAACTACTTCTCTCTCTCCGCTCAAAGCCACTCATAGTCTTCTCTTCACTTGCCGCATGACACCACGAGCATTGATAAAGAGTGGTGACATATGATTGTTGCCACGGATCCTTAGAAAGCCGTTATTTTTTTCACTAATACTTGAACAATTTTTGTTTTGTTATATGGTAGATCTACAAAGTTCCTGCTATTGATGTTGAAGCTCTGATATCTCCATTGATGGGACTATTTGAAAAGCGTCGTTCCAGGAAGTTCTTTATCTATGTCCAGGACTATGAGGACGATGATCTCAAATCTCATGAAGGACTGGATTTGAACAAAATAACATCTTATAACGTACGTCTCCGGTCTTTTTTGCTATTAAATTATACGCCCAAAGGAACGTCTGTAAATTTGTATCTTCATGTGATGTCCCTGTAGTTAAGACAGTAAACTCAAGTTCGAAGATATTCCCAACCCAAAAATTTTTAAAGGTGTCTTAATTTAAATTTTGTTATTATTACTATCATATAATTGTTTGGTTACTTTTTGCATTATGTTTTGGTTATTGTTAGCGTGTGATTCGGATACAATTTTGTTACCTTGATTTGGTATTTTGGTTACTTTTTTTATGTTGTTATGGTTACCATGTATTTGCTTAGTATACATGGTTAACTAAACTGGTTTTCGTGTGTACATGTTTATGTATTGGTTACCATTAAAACATGTTTTGGTTACTATTATATAAATATTTGGTTACTTCTTTAGTATGTTTTTTGTTCTTTGTTAGTTTCGATTTGGATTCCATTTTTTTCTTGGATTCCATTTTTTTTCCTTGAGTTGGGAATTTGGTTACTATTTTTTGTTGTTACGTTACCATGTATTTGCTTAGTATATATGGGTTGACTAAATTGTGTTTGGTCTATATGTTGTTAATGTATTGGTTACTATTAATATATGTTTTGGTTACTAACATATAACCTGTTTGGTTACTTCATTAGTATATTTTTTATTCTTTGTTGGCTTATGATCTAGATACCATTCTTTTCCCTCAATTGGGGTTTTGGTTACTTTTATATGTTGTTTTGGTTCCAATGTATTTGCTTAGTATATATTGGTTGACTAAAGCTGGGTTTAGTATACATGTTGTTTATGTGTTGGTTACCATTAAAACATGGTTTTGTTCTTATTATATAACCTGTTTGGTTACTTCTTTAGTATATTTTTTGGTATACATATTTTTTGTTTTGGTGAACTTTAAATTATGTTTTGGTTAATATTATATATAATTGTTTGTTTACTACATAAAATGGTCTCGTATTACATGTTGTTTATATTTTTGTTACCATTAGATTATATAATATAACTTTTTGGTTACTACTTTATTATGGTATAGTTAATGTTATATTATGATATGATAACTATTATTGTGCGATCAATGTGGGATGTTGGTTATTTGTTATAGTTTATTTTTAGCTCTTTGTGTAATTGTTATATTATGTTTTGGTTAGTATGCTCTTATTTATTGGTTACTATGTAATCATTTATGTTATAAATATTGTTTATATCTCACAGTTACTAATGATTTTGTATAAATCTGATTTTGTTTATTTGCAGTTATGAGTTCTTTACTATGAGGACTGCAACAAAAAATTCATTAGAAAAGTTATATATTGGTGTGACATGGAAGTCCTCAGCATTATTATCAAGAAATTGAACCTAAGTCAGTTGGAGAAGTTTAAGGCATCATTAGTTTGTGGATGTATTATTTTTGTAAATAATAAACCCAAGTCATAATAAACCATGTATTTGCTTAGTATACATTAATGTATTATTTTTGTAAATTCCTTCAAATATATTCTACAAGGGTTATGCTCTTCAGAAAATTCATTGAAAAAGTTATGGTTAAATGTACATGTGAGAGTATACATGGGTCGCTTAAACTTGGTTGGATATCTGAGTTGTTTTGTTTTGGTTACCATTAAAACATGTTCAAGTTACTTTCATTTAACTATTTGGTTACTTCTTTATTATGTTTTGATTATCGCTACCTTATAGTTGGCTACTATTATTGTGTCCTCAATGTGGGATTTCAGATACTTTTATTTTTTATTCTGGTTAATATGTAATTGTTTAGTATTCATGGATTGCCTAAACTAGGTTTCATTACATGATATTTCTATTTTGGTTACCATTAAAACATGTTCTCGTTCTTATCATATAATTATGTAGTTCTTGTAAGACCTCAAATTTTTTTAAATAAAAGGAATTTCCTTTATTTATTATTTTGAAATAGTAAGGGTTGATTTGATTAATGCGGATAGTTAGGGGTTAAATACATAAATATTTCAAAATAAGCAAGTGGTTATAAAATATTCATTTTTGTGGGGAATATTCGTTTTGGTCGTGGAATATTAAATGCGAAATGGGAATATTAAATGCAGTTGCGCGACCATGTGTGGGCCCCATAACTGAAAGCGATTGGATGAGGAAAGCGACAAAGTTTGGGTGGTTATAAATAGCAGCGTAGTTATTATCGAATTAAGACCGTTGGAATACCGGTGGTTAAAATACTGATGTCTGGCGTGGTCGCTAACGGTAGCACCGGTATTTGCAAGATTGTTGAATTATTGACTTCGTCACGTAAGATGGCACTACTCAATAATTTTCACGGTGAGTTCTTTATTCAATATTTTATTTTATTGATTCAATAATTCTTTGCGTTGGTATTTTATATTATTATTGTTTCATAATAATCAGAATCGCACAAAGATTTCCCATTATCGGATCAATAATTCATATTATTTGAATAATATTATTAGATAACATTATTGGCAATGTCTAGAAAGTTACATCTAAGGAGAGGTTTGGTCACCTAATTGCTTGGCTTGATAAGGAGAGATCCTTATTGGAAAGCCCCCTCTTTCCTAGGAACAGACTGGTTGTCATAAATGTGATTCTGTAATATTATTTGTGAATAATTAATTATTGATTCATATGATAAGGAAATATTTATTTTATATGAATATAAATGATGGATTTATTTATGTGGTTATTAATGAAGAAATTATTGTTGAGGTGTTTTATCAGTATTTTATCGGATTGGAGGTGTTAAAAATCAAATCAGGGGTTTTGAGATATATCATGGGTTATAATTTTAATCCGACCGTTGGATTGTGGTAATTTTTGGGTATGTTATACATATATAAGTTGAGTATATGTCCACAAATTTTGAACCGTTAAAAATGCACGAATGATTTGTTGTGAATTTTAAGAGGTGTCGGATTTAAATTAGGTTTATAATTGATTTTGGTGGAAAATTCTAGAATTGAGTGGGCCCCACTTGTGGTTGGTGAAAAAATGTGCTGAATTTTATTTCAAATGTGGTGGGTGGGAATAGTAGCGAGTAAAGCCATCGGTGTAGCAGTCAAGTGCTGCTTGGTACGGCTAACATTTTCCTATAAATAGAGGGCTAAGTTAGAATTGAAAATCACACCGTAAACAAAGTTTTCTCTTCTCTCTCTATATTATTGAGTGTATTTTGTGAGTATTTAGATACTTTGAGAGTCATTGTTCAAGACAAGTTTCATCAAAGATCATCCTTGAGCCTTTCCTTCCTCAAGAAATCGATTCTTTGAGGTAAGGATATTATTTTTTCGTAATGATATTATTTCTTCAATATCATTATCTTTGAAATGTTGATCTGAAGTTTTATCAAATTTGGAACTTTTTCATGTATGGGTTACTATTCATGAGTTACTATTCACGAGTTACTATTCATGAGTTACTATTCACGAGTTACTTATTCACGAAAGTACTATTATGTAAGCGTGAAAATATTTTTTTGTGGAATTTCATCTTTTGGTGCCTGAGTTACTATTCACGATACTTTCGGACTTTATTCACGATATCTGACTATTCACGATCTGGCACTATTCAATAGAAAAATAAAATTTCTTCTTTTTCGTCTAAAATATCTATTTTGGATACTAACTGATTGTATCCATGTTTTGATCATTCTTGAATTTTACACCACTATGATTATTTTTGAGGTATTTTTGGACGTGGATAAAATAAAGTACGAATCCTTAATCCTTAATCCTTGTCATTTTGTTTTCTTTGGATTCGTTCTTAAAAAATATTTTCATCATCCTCGGTCTTAAATGATGATATTATTGAATATCTTTGGCCCAGTAGTAAAGATGAATGATTTCCGAAGAATATCTTTGGCTGTAGTGCAAAGATGAACAGTTTAAATGAATATTATGATCGATGAATATCTTTTGCCCGTATGTAGTGCAAAGATGAGCAGTGTTTAAATGAACATGACTGACCGATGAATATCTTTGGCCTTTAGTGCAAAGATGAGCAGTGTTGAGATGAACATGACCGATCGATGAATATCTTTGGCTGTAGTGCAAAGATGAATATTTGATTTGAGATGAATATTGATTGATGTTACAGGGATAAAATATTGATGATGGATCGTTAAATTCATAGATTATAGTAGATTTCATTCTCTACGTAACTCTTCTATGAATTATTATTTCACCTGCGAATATTGATCCGAAACTTGTGCCTATTGTATTCTATCAGATTTTTTTCCTGTTGGAGACTAACGATAATTTGTTGTATATTATCTTAGTCATAACATTCTTTTTACCGGGCTAGTTGAGCTCACCCTTTTCCTTGTTGTTCCATTTTTCTTCTCGGGAGGCGAGAATGCGAGTACTAGTTAAAGTATGGAATGAAGGTTCTAGAGAGAGTTGTTTAGTAGTCCTCACCATTATTGTAAAATAATGTATCAATAAATGTGATGAGGATTTATTTGAGTATAAATATTGTCAGAAGATAATATTTGTATTTAAACTCACGATTTTATTGTTGTGATAATAAAGTTGTAGTTGTTTACATTACCATGTATTTGGCGAATTCGAGAATGGGTTGGATGGAATGGACCTATTTTGGGGGCGCCGATTCTTATTTTATTATGTTACATTATAGTTTCTTGTTATTAGTAACGAGATAGTTACAAGCTTGTATCGGGACAAACATCAATTGTTAAATGTACGCATGTGAGTGTCCTATTTATCTACAAGCTTGTTAGAATCAAATATTATCATAGATAATTATCATAGATAGTTACAAGCTTGTTAGTAACTGGATAATTATAAGCTTCAGATCAAGACTGCATTCTAAAGTGTTAAATGTATATGTTTTATTTATACCCTGTCATCATGATAGAATAAGAAACTCCAATTAAGAGTTCTCATTTATATATATGATGGTCACTTATAGATCTCATATTAAAGTAAAAATAGCTTAAGAGGTGCAGTTGGTAACCAAACCTGCATATAAGGGTAACCATTTTAGTTTTTGTTAGTAACCAAATAATTAAAAACTTATATCAGAATAATTATCAAGTGCTTAATGTACATGTGAGGTTTCCCATTTATCTAGTTGATGGATACTTTTAAATTACGTAGTTATAAAAGTTATTTGTAAATGGTTCATGTCAGTTGGTAACTAAATATGAATATAGAGGTAACCATTTTATTTTAGATGGGTAACCAAATTTACATAAAAATGTTTCAGAACAGTTACCAATTGTTCAATGTATATGTTTACTTTATATTGATAACTCATGATGGAATCAAAAATTAAAATATTAATCAACATCAATTTTGGTTACCGTACACCATCAAAAATGTTACCAACCATATGGTTAATGGTTACTAACAGTAAACAATTATATATTCCTGTAAACAATTAAATTTGTTTTATTGGTTACTGCCAGTCTTCATTGTCTAACAACTGAATAAACATTGTAAAGTAACCAAATCAATATTAGACAATAACCAAATTACATAATCTTAGTAACCAGAACATAACCCACATTTTTACATGCAATTTTGAAGGCCTAAATGATGAAATTTGACCAAAAAACCCTGCAGTTCACCAGCAAAGCTTGTGATTTTTGATCGTTGATCCGTTTCCAATGAAATTAGGCTCCGAAAACTCCAAAATTCGACACTCCAAACTTGAAAAATTACCAAATTGTCACTTGATCAAATCTTTTCATAACTATAAAAAACATCAGTACAAGTACATAAATATTATTCAGCAACCAAATAAATATTATACTGTAAGACCCCAACTTATTATTAATGAAATTTAATTTTCTCTATTTATTATTTTGAAATAGTAAGGGTTGATTTGATTAATGTGGATAGTTAAGGGTAAAATACGCAAATACTTCAAAATAAGCAAGTGGTTATAAAATATTCATTGTTGTTGGGAATATTCGTTTAGTCGTGGAATATTCGTACTTCGGGGAATATTAACGATTACGCGCCAAGACCCCATGTGGGCCCCATGTGGAAAGCGATTGGATGAAGAAAACGACAAATATAAGTTGTTTAAAAATAATAACAGTAGTTATTCACAGAATAATCTTGTTAAAATACAAATTGGTTAAAACACAAGAAGATTACCGGTATTGCACCAATTATTGATTCTTACGTAAAAGGCACTACTCAATAATGGTTACTGAATTAATTCTCATTCGATTATTTTATTGAGTTAATAATTGTTGTGTTGATATTTTATATCTTTGTTGTTTGATAATTGTCATTATACAATATTTTTCATTATCGAAGCAATAATTCATATTATCCGAATAATATTATTAGATAACATTATTGGCAATGTCTAGAAAGTTACGCTTCTAAGGAGAGGTTTGGTCACCTAATTGCGGCCAAATAAGAAGAAATTCTTATTGGAAAGCCCCCTCTTCCTGGAGCTGCTCGGTCATCAATATTGTGATTACGTAATATTATTTGTGAATAATTAATTATTGATTTATATGATGAGGAAAATATTGATTTTATGTGGATATAGATGGAGAAAAATTTTAAAATGACAATTGTTGAAAATTAATATTTTATCTTTTCTAATAAAATAATTCATTTAAATATATTATTTTAATAATATAATAATGGTGATATTTTTACAACGAATGTGGGATATATGAGTATATGAGGAGGAAGAGTATTTTTGTTGCAATAAATGTTTAAAACATGTTAAACATGTAAATTGGACCCCATTTATTGAATTTGAAATTTGATTATACTTTGTAAAATTGCCCGTTTGTGGATTTTTTGGTCAATTTCTGATTGGAATTTGGAAAAACTTTTTTCTGCAAAGTTGTAGAGAATTGAATTTCCTATAAAAACTCATGAGATTCGAATTTTCTGATGAAAGGGCTATTTATTATGAATTATTGAAGTTCAAGCTCAAATAATTGATTTTTGGAAGTTTAAAATATTTAAAATTAGAAAATGTTTTTCTTACTTTTTCTAGAATGTGGCATGTGTTTGATGGCTGAAATCAGATTCTAGGCATGCGAGAGGAAATTTATATAATTATATTATTAATTTATTAAATTTTCTCGCTTTTTTGTTCTAAGCAATTTCTATAAATAGGGTGAAAGTAGTATGCATTAATGCCAATCATGTTTGATGATAAAGCATATACTTTGTAACAATCTTATTCATTTATTAATAAAAAGTATTAATTTATTAAAGGCTTTTATTATCTACGTGATGTTTGTTTTATAATATGTGATAAACCCATAGTTTTAAGCAATGCTTTTAGAATAATGATGATGATCATTCTAATGAGATCTAAATTCTTAGAAAGCTTAAAACTAAAATAGTTCCCAATCATTGGATTACTAAATTGGGGATTAGTGAATCCGGATAGATTGGTACATACGTTCTTGCTTCGTTGGATGAGGATGATTGATCTCATGATCATTTTGTGTGGAGACACTAAAGCAAGTATGTAGGTGCTTATTAGAGAATAAGTTCATCGAACGTGGCTCGCTAAGGAATACCTAATGGAGTTTTATTTGTCATCAATAGGAATTCTCAGTAGTGATAGTAAGACAAGTGATCCTTGGACTTGAGATCATCATAGTATCTTGTGTATGATGAGTTATACTTTGACTTATTCCTTAAGACCCTTAGGGTATATCAAAGGGTATGCTTGGGTATAATAAGTTGTATATGGAGATAATGTATGATCAATAAAGAATCTACCACTTCTAATAAAAGAAGAGAAATGTCCTATGTGATTCGATAAATGACAACCCAGTAGTCCTTGTCCAAGGCAGAATGAAATTAGAAAGGAGTTTCTAATTTGCATTATTTGGAGTTGTGCATTTAAGGATCGAAATACATATAATTAAATAAAATAAGACTTGACAGTAATTCCATGTCTTATATTTAATTGGGACATTGTATGGTGGAAGGATTGAATTGTACGGTAACTATTTACTCAAAGGTTCTTTAATGATTAATGTTGAAATCTATATTATCCGGGAAAGTCGTTGATCACAGGGAGGCTTATCCCTATTGTAGAATAAATATTATTTATTTAAATAAATTAATTGTTTAATTTATTTATTTAAATAAGATTAGAATTGTTCTAATTGATTTATTCACAATAGGTTTAATATGGAGAACCCAAAGGGTCACACCATAAAAGGAAGAATAATTATTTAAGAAGTTAATGGCATAATCGTAATAATATATTATGTATATTTAATTTAATCTATGGTGATAGAATAAATTAAATAGCTTAATATTTATTATTTAATATTTTAGAAATATTAAATATAAATTAATAAGAGGAGTCTTATTAATATTATTACAATTATTATTATTTTAATTTCTAAAAGAGTTTAGAAATTAATTTAATATAAGTACTCTCATTTATTCCTAATAGGATTAGGAGGGAAAATTAGTTAAAGGAGTTTAATTAATTATCCCTAATAAGATTAGGGAGCTTAATTAATTAAAAGAATTTAATTAATTAAATAAAACCCAATTCCTTAATTGTTAAGATGGGTTGCCCACATCTATAAATAAGAGGAGTCTTATTATGGGTAAATGGGTTGTTGACTTTTACAACAACGACATAATTCCAATTTGTTGGAGAGTATGCCTTTTCTATAGAGATAGAAAACTAGGGTTAGCCATAACACCCATCTTCTTGAATTTTATTCTTCCTTGGTGGATCACCTCTAGAGGCCAAACATTTGGGTGGCTAACGTTGATCAAAGGAAGGAACCAAACCCTTGTGGATTCAAGATTGAACGCGAAAAGGATTTGGAGGTGAACTTGTACCGAGGAAGCTCGATCTTCAAGGGTATGATTTTATTCTTTATCTTTTCGTTTAATTAATAATTATGCATAAAGGGTGATCCGTATATGGTTTGTAAATAATTTTAAACTCGATTTTCTACGCTTCGCTTATTATTTTACAATTTGATTGCAAGACATGAATGTTACAAACCTAATAAAGTGGTATCAAAGTCGGGTAATTTTTTTTTTTTTTTATGGTCGCTTCTCTTTTAAAAAAAAATTCGGATGCCTTTTTTTTTTTTTTTTTTCATGTTGCATGACTGCGTGATCGATTTCAGTCTTACATGCAAAAAAAATTCTCACTAAAAACACAAAAGATGTTCTCGGTAATTTTTTTTATTTATTTAAATTTTAAAATTAGAATTTCATGCTAACTAATTAGAGTTGGAGTTGGATTTCATGATAACTAATTGGAGTTGAAATTGGATTTTATTTTTCCTAAAATAAAGGAGTTTATTTGTGAATAGGGAAGTAAATCCATCTTTCCTTAAATAAAGGAGTTTGTTTAGATATGAAATAAGATTTCATATTATTCAAAATAAAAGAGTTTATTTGTGGATAGGAAAGAATATCCGTGTTTCCTTTAATAAAAGATTTTTTTTTTTTACATGGAATTGGATTCCATAATTAATTAAAATAAAAGAGTTTATTTTAATTAAAGATTTTTTATTACATGGAATTGGATTTCATAATTAATTAAAATAAAAGAGTTTATTTTAATTAAAGATTTTTTTATTACATGGAATTGGATTCCATAATTAATTAAAATAAAGGAGTTTATTTTGATTAAAGATTTTGATTAAAATAAAATAGTTTATTTTATTCAAAATAGGATAAATTAAAATAAAATAGTTTTATTTTGATTTAAATTTGGATTAAAATAAAGGAGTTTATTTTAATTCAAAATTAGATTTTATACTAACTAAATTTGCCCATTAAATGATATCAATATATATATTAAATGTTTATTATTCATGAGATGAATGTTATTTATTGATGCATATGATGATGTGTATGATAATAAATGGGATTGATTATGGACTATTGATTAAATGTGATTGAATTTTATTTTAGTTGGATGCATGAATGTATGGATTTTATTAAATGGGGTCTCACAGATTCGCCTTCTCTAATTTTTCTTAATGTAAATTCTATCTCCTCCTATGTACTTTCCCTCGATCACGATCAAGGTTTCTATTTATTTTAAATAGTTTTGTAATAGAATAGTTAGAATTAATTTTGAAAAATTAGAGATCAAGGAGTAAGGAGCGCTTGAAGACCCATTTGTAATGGAGCCCAGGGTTTAAATGTAATAGTTATATTTAAATATTATTTCTTGCACCCCTAGGTTTGACCTTTTGGTTCACTTGGTGGCTCTAGTGAACCAAACTAGAATAAAAGTCCATAATCAATCCGGGTAGAATATAGTATTCTATATGTGCATGCTTATACTATATATATATATTATATTATGCAAACATGCTTCGCATGTTTATTAATACGACGCGTATTTTATATATATATATATGCATGCGCTAAACAAGATGAGACAAATTAATAACAAATCCTCAATTTTTATATTAAGTCCTAAGCGTTCAAAGATATTTGGAATATCGAACGTCAGCTTTCAAGCATGATAAAATTAATAGAGTATTAAATATTTAATATGAGTTTGTTGTGTCACCACAAGGCAAGTATTAAGTATTTAAGATGTTAATTTATCACATTTGATGCTTATAAAGAAAATTAAACAATATTGTTTTGTTGTGTCACCACAAGGATGATATTTTCTTTTTGAATATATGGAGTGCTAGGTCGGACTTAACTTGGATAATTTTGATTCGGATGTGCCACCACTGATCAAAATAATCTAAGAGGCAAAATACAAGGAGTTGCATGTTGATGTAATTGACAAAAGTTGTCTACCTATTTATTTATATATAGTTTGTTGTGTCACCACAAGGCTATATACATTTGAAATGGGATCCTTATTCTCACTAGCAAATCTTTAATTAGATTTTGCCGAACTATATAAGTGAGGGTAATATAGTTTGAAGAAAATAGTGGGAGATACCAATTTAAAACAAGACCTAATTTATTTTGGTAATTAATAATAGAATGTATGTTAAAATGTTGTTAATTACAAATTCATTTACGTAATTTTACAATGTCTAAAATTACTATCATCGCTGAAGCATATTAGATGCTAAATTAATCGTAATCAATTAAAGCGGATTGGTTAAGGAATTTGAGAATAGTTCTCATATTGAAAAGTTATCTTATGTCCTTAATACGCCTATCCTCGCAGAATGGTTGCAGCATAATGCCTCCGAGGAAGACATTGCTACTTTTAGAAAGTGGCAAGATGATGCACGATTGGCTCAATGCATCATGCTCGCGCATCCACGAGTAACGAGCTTCAGCCACAAGATGAAACTATGGATGCTCCTACTATATTCCTGCACATCAAGTAGTTGATGGTGAGGAAAGTAGGACTGATAGATATCAGATATCTAAGGAGCTCTTCCGATCTAGAATGACCAATGACACTACAGTACAGATAAAAGTCCTTAACATTATCAATTTGATTGATCAATTAGGACAACGAGTTTTGTCATGGATGGAGAGTTGAGCCAAGATTTGATCTTGCACTCACTCCCGGACTCCTTTCACAATTGTTGTGAATTTTCATATAAACAAGCTAGATAGATATCGCCCACCGATTTGCTTAACATATTGAAAAATGATGAGAGTCACTTTCAACCAAGAAAGATCAAGTCTCACCGGTAGGGGCCAAAGGATCTTCCGAAAAGAAGAACGATTCAAAGAAGGTAAATAGAAAGGCGTAAACAAAGGATAATAAGAACAAAACTGACACGGATAGCAAAGGAGTTTGCTTCCACTGCAATAAGCCTGAACACTGGAAAGAAACTGCAAGAAGCATCTTGCAGAGGCTAACCAAAGAAGCTTAGTGAAGTTTTGGTTACAAATACGGTTTTTGTTCATGATTGAAATAAATTTTTTTTAAGTCAAGGTTCTACTTGGGTATTGGATACCGACTTTGGTTATCATAAATATAGATTTATGAAGGGACCAAGCGAAGTGGGAAAGCTAAACATAGATAAGTAATCCTATGTGTGGAAAATGAAGCAAAGGTTCTTTGATTAGCTATAGAAACTTATTGTTTAGCATCGCCTACTGGGCAAATCTATTAAGTCAATAAGTTGTTATTGTATTCCATTCTTGTTAAAATATTATTTCCATTTTATTGTTGGACAATGAAATCTTTGGTATTATAATTAAGAACAATTGTTGTTCTATTTATAATAATAATATTTTGTATAGAACTGGAATATTACTTAATAAATTTTGTATACTTGACTTACATAAAAATTATTTTGCAAATTGAACAAACTAGTATAAGAAAAGGAGATGATCATTCAAAAAGTTGAATGTATGTATTTATTGAAATACAAGTTTGAATTATTTGAAAGGTTCAAAGAATTCAGAAGTGAAACAAATTGGCAATATATTAAGATTCATTGATTAGATCAAGGAATAAATACTTATGCAATAAGTTTCTAGATCATCTCAAATGGTTTTCTCATAATGGACGCCTCCTGATATGTAATAAATGATTTATGTATCTGAAAGGAAAAATTGTACCTTGTTGGACATGGTGCGGTCCATAATTATTTTACCGACATTCCAAAGATCCCTCAGGGTCATGTCCCAGAAATGGCTACATATCTACGAAAATGGTAACCTCAAAATCCTACCCCAAGACTCCATAAAAGTTATGGACATGGAGGATTCCTAATCTTAAGTATGTTAAGATAAGGGTTGTCCAACTTATGTGAAAAGGTTTTAAAGGATAAGCTTGGGACAAGATTTGACAAAGTCTGATTTGTGGGACATCCTAAAGTAAGTTTAGGGTATATGTTCTATAATCCTACTTAGCAAAAGGTGTTTGTTACGAAACACGCGCTTCTAAGATAAATGTGTTTATCATTAAAGGGGCTAGTGGGAGGATAATAGATCTTGAAAAGTTCAAGAACCACAAAACACTATAAGTCAAATAAGAGGAACACGTAGATAGACTGTTATTGTACCACAAACCAGAATCGTAAATCGAAAAGTGCAAGAAGATACCTAGAGGTATGGATTCATCATAGATGATGATGATGATGAGGCACATCATAGAAGATGATGATCCGAGTTACATTCGATGAGGTAAGACTTCTAGTGTGTGTACAAAAAGGGTCATGGGGAGCATCATGAAATTTCTAGTATTATATGTTGATATACTACGGATGAGAAATTACATACCAATGCTACAATCAAGAAAGATAAAGTTGTCTAAACATTCCTCCATGAATGATTTGGAAGAGTATCTTAATTGGGGATATAAATCTATATAGATAGATTTAAGAGGATGCTTCGACTTAACTTAACCCGAGGGCGTATATTCATTTGATGCTAAAGTCGTTTAGCATGGCAAACTCCAAGAGATGTCTCATGTTGATGAGCTATGGAGTGTATCTCTTAATAGTCCCCATAGACTCCAAAGAAGAGAGATTGCATGAGTGACAATCATGTATGCAATGAAATGTACGAGACCGATGTTGATCATCATATTGGAGAAGATCCGTGTAAAGACGTGTGAAAAACATCTTAAAGTTCTTAACCCAAGACTAAGGATGTGAGCATACATGGTGGGTGCGAATTAAAACTAGAGGGCTTTACAGACTCAAGTTTTTCGCATGCAGACAAGACGATAGAAAATCCACTTTAAGGTAAAGTGTTACCTTGAACAAAATGGTGCGATGAATTGGAAAGGTTCCAAACAAAGAAAGAGTTCTTTGGTTTAGTAATAAAGACAAAGTATATAGCTATAAATGAAGCTACAAGTTGATTGTTTGGATTAAAAGTTCATTACGAGAACTAGGAATAGTTCCTAAGTCTCATCTTGGATCTAAACATGTGTTGTGGCACTTTCATTTGATTATTAGAATCATCGAAGATGGGAAATCACTATAGAGATAGTGGACTCTCATAAACAACATTACATATCCATTAACTAAAGCTTATCCAACAATGACAGGATAATCATCACTTAGAGAAGAAGAGTATGAGATACCATGACGATTGGCTTTAGTGCAAGTGGGAGATTGAAAGTAGTATGCACACATTTGTGGCGCCCCAAAATAGGTATACACAACACCCATTCGAAGTCGCCAAATACATGGTACAAAAAGCAAACTACAACTTCAATAATACAAATGTCGTGTGAAATACTTTAATATATATCTTAATGAGTTTAAATATAATATTGTCTTCTAGACAATATCCACACGCAAATAAATCCCCATCATAATTATTGATTCATTATTTTACAAAATGGTGAGGACTACTAAACAACTCTCTCTAGAACCTTCATTCCATACCCTACTAGTACTTGCTACATTCTCGCCTCCCCGAGAAGAAAAAATGGAACAACAAGGAAAAGGGTGAGCTCAACTAGCCCAAATAAAGAATATTATGACTAAGATAATATACAAACAAATTATCGTTAGTCTTCAACAGGAAAAACTCGATAGAATACAATAAGACAACAAGTTTTGAGATCAATATTCGCAATGAAATAATAATTCATAGAAGAGTTACGTAGAGAATGAAATCTACTATAATCTATGAATTTTAAATCCATCATCAATATTTTATCCCTGTAACATCAATCAATATGCATCCGAATCAAATATTCATCTTTGCACTCACGTGCCAAAGATATTCATCATTACTGGGTCATGTTCATTTAAACACTGTTCATCTTTGCACTATGAGCCAAAGATATTAATCAATCGGTCATGTTCATCTCAACACCTGTTCATCTTTGCACTACAGGCCAAAGATATTCTTCAGAAATCATTCATCTTTGCACTACATGCCAAAGATATTCAATAATATCATCATTTAAGACTGAGGATGATGAAAAATATTTTTTAAGAAACGAATCCAGTGAAACAAAATGACAAGGATTAAGGATTAAGGATTCGTACTTGGTTTTATCCACGCCCAAAAATACCTCAAAAATAATCATAGTGGTGTAAAATTCAAGAATGATCAAAACATGGATACAATCAGAGTTAGTATCCAGAATAGATGTTTTGGACGAAAAAGAAGAAATTTTATTTTCTATGAATAAGACCGTATCGTGAATAGTGTCAGTATCGTGAATAGTGCCGATACGTGAATAGTAACTCCGACACCAAAAGATAGAAATTCCACAAAAATATCTTCACGCTTCATTAATAGTACTCGTGAATAAGAACTCGTGAATAAGAACTCATGAATAGTAACTCGTGAATAAGTAACTCATGAATAAGAACCCATGAATAGTAACCCCGACATGAAAAAGTTCCAAATTTGATAAAAAACTTCGGATCAATATTTCAAAGATAATGATATTGAAGAAATAATATCATTCTGAAAAAAAATAATATCCCTTACCTCAAAAGATCAAGATTTCAACAAAAAAACACGGATATAAAGGCTATGACTTGGACTTGCACGTATAGCAATACTCAAAGTATACTCAAAATACTCACAAGAATACGCCGATAATATATAGAGAAAACTTCATTTTCGGTGTGATTTTCAATTTAACCTAAAGACCCTATTTATAGAAAATTGCTTAGAACACCAAAGCGAGAAAATTTAATAAATTAATAATATAATTATATTATTTTCTACACATGTCTAGAATCTGATTTCAGCCATCAAACACATGCCACCTTCTAGAAAAAATACTGAAAAAACGTTTTTCTAATTTTAAATATTTTAAACTTCCAAAAATCAATTATTTTGAGCTTTGAACTTCAATAATTCATAATAAATAGCCCTTTCATTAGAAAATTCGAATCTCTTGAGTTTTTATAGGAAATTCAATTCTCTACAACTTTGCAGAAGAAAGTTTTTCCAAATTCCAATCAGAAATTGACCGAAATCCACAAACGGGCAATTTTACAGGCTATAATCAAATTTCAGTCAATAAATGGGGTCCACTGACATGTTTAACATATTTTAAACATTTATTGCAACAAAAATACTCTTCCTCCTCGTATACTCATATATCCCACATTCGTTGTAAAAATATCACCGTTAATATATTATTAAAATAATATATTTAAATGAATTATTTTATTAGAAAAGATAAAATATTAATTTTCAACAATTGTCATTTTAAAAATTTTCTCCATCTATATCCACATAAAATCAATATTTTCCTCATCATATAAATCAATAATTAATTATTCACAAATAATATTACGTAATCACAATATTGACAACCGTGGTAGCCTTCGTGAGAAAGAGGGCTTTCCAATAAGAATTTCTTCTTCATGGCGGCGCAATTAGGTGACCAAACCTCTCCTTAGATGTAACTTTCTAGACATTGCCAATAATGTTATCTAATAATATTATTCAGATAATATGAATTATTGCTTCGATAATGAAAGATCTTGTGTAATGACAATTATTGAAACAACAAAGAATATAAAATATCAACACAACAATTATTAACTCAATAAAATATCGAATAAGAATTATCAGAACCATTATTGAGTAGTGCTTCTTCACGTAAGAATCAATAATTGGTGCAATACTGGTGTGCTTCTCGCTCAACAACAGCGTATTAGTGTGTTTTTTAACCGGGTATTTCAACAAGATAATCCAGAATAACTACGCCGTTATTTAAAAACAACTTATATTTGTCGTTTTCTTCATCCAATCGCTTTTCCGTTATGGGGCCCACACATGGGTCATTGTCGTCGCATTTAATATTCCCGACCGCATTTAATATTCCACGACCAAACGAATATTCCCAAACAACAATGAATATTTTATAACCACTGCATTTTATTTTGAAATATTTGCATATTTAACCCTTAACTATCTACATTAATCAAATCAACCCTTACTATTTCAAAATAATAAATAAAGGAAATTCCTTTTTATTTAAAAAATTTTGGGGTCTTTACACACAAGTCAATCATGTTTGATGATAAAGCATATACTTTGTAACAATCTTATTCATTTATTAATAAAAAGTATTAATTTATTAAAGGCTTTTATTATCTACATGATGTTGTTTTTTATAATATGTGATAAACCCATAGTTTTAAGCAATGCTTTTAGAATAATGATGATGATCATTCTAATGAGATCTAAATTCTTAGAAAGCTTAAAACTAAAATAGTTCCCAATCATTGGATTACTAAATTGGGGATTAGTGAATCCGGATAGATTGGTACATACGTTGCTTTGCTTTCATTGGATGAGGATGATTGATCTCATGATCATTTGTGTGGAGACACTAAAGCAAGTATGTAGGTGCTTATTAGAGAATAAGTTCACTTTGAACGTGGCTCGCTAAGGAATACCTAATGGAGTTTTATTTGTGCGTCAATAGGAATTCTCAGTAGTGATAGTAAGACAAGTGATCCTTGGACTTGAGATCATCATAGTATCTTGTGTATGATGAGTTATACTTTGACTTATTCCTTAAGACCCTTAGGGTATATCAAAGGGTATGCTTGGGTATAATAAGTTGTATATGGAGATAATGTATGATCAATAAAGAATCTACCACTTCTAATAAAAGAAGAGAAATGTCTATGTGATTCGATAAATGACAACCCAGTGAGTCCTTGGTTAAGGCGTAATGAAATTAGAAAGGAGTTTCTAATTTGCATTATTTGGAGTTGTGCATTTAAGGATCGAAATACATATAATTAAATAAAATAAGACTTGACAAAGTAATTCCATGCCTTATATTTAATTGGGACATTGTATGGTGGAAGGATTGAATCATCTGGTAACTATTTACTCAAAGGTTCTTTAATGATTAATGTTGAAATCTATATTATACGGAAAGTCGTTGATCGCTAGGAGGCTTATCCCTATTGTAGAATAAATATTATTTATTTAAATAAATTAATTGTTTAATTTATTTATTTAAATAAGATTAGAATTATTCTAATTGATTTATTCACAACCAATAGGTTTAATATGGAGAACCAAAAAGGGTCACACCATAAAAGGAAGAATAATTATTTAAGAAGTTAATGGCATAATCGTAATAATATATTATGTATATTTAATTTAATCTATGGTGATAGAATAAATTAAATAGCTTAATATTTATTATTTAATATTTTAGAAATATTAAATATAAATTAATAAGAGGAGTCTTATTAATATTATTACAATTATTATTATTTTAATTTCTAAAAGAGTTTAGAAATTAATTTAATATAAGTACTTTCATTTATTCCTAATAGGATTAGGAGGAAAATTAGTTAAAGGAGTTTAATTAATTATCCCTAATAAGATTAGGAGCTTAATTAATTAAAAGAATTTAATTAATTAAATAAAACCCAATTCCTTAATTGTTAAGATGGGTTGCCCACATCTATAAATAAGAGAGTCTTATTATGGGTAAATGGGTTGTTGACTTTTTACAACAACGACATAATTCCAATTTGTTGGAGAGTATGCCTTTTCTATAGAGATAGAAAACTAGGGTTAGCCATAACACCCATCTTCTTGAATTTTATTCTTCCTTGGTGGATCACCTCTAGAGGCCAAACATTTGGGTGGCTAACGTTGATCAAAGGAAGGAACCAAACCCGGTGGATTCAAGATTGAACGCGAAAGGATTTGGAGGTGAACTTGTACCTGAGGAAGCTCGATCTTCAAGGGTATGATTTTATTCTTTATCTTTTCGCTTAATTAATAATTATGCATAAAGGGTGATCCGTATATGGTTTGTAAATAATTTTAAACTCGATTTTCTACGCTTCCGCTTATTATTTTGCAATTTGATCACAAGACATGAATGTTACAAACCTAACATAGGGTGCTTAGGTTAGAATTGAAAATCACACGTAACCGAAAGTTTTCTCTCTATATTATCGAGCGTATTCTTGTGAGTATTTTGAGTATACTTTGAGTATTGTTAAGCGGTGTAAGTTCCCTTCAAAGACTATATCCCAGATTATTCAAGTAGAAGTACTAATCTTTCGAGGTAAGGATGTTATTTTCTTCTCAAATGATATTATTTCTTCAATATCATTATGTTGAAATATTGGTTGGAACTTTTATCAAATTTGGAACTTTTTTTTCATGCCGGGTTACTATTCATGAGTTACTATTCACGAGTTACTATTCATGAGTTACTATTCACGAGTTATTATTCATTTAGTACTATTCAGTAAGCGTGAAGATATTTTTTTGTGGAATTTCTATCTTTTGGTGTTTGAGTTACTTATTCACGATACCAAGACTATTCACGATATACGACATTATTCACAAAACAAGACTATTCACCTAAAAATGAAAGTTTTTCTTTTCGTCTAAAATATCTATTCGGATACTAGCTTTGATTGTATCCATGTTTTGATCATTCTTGAATTTTACACCACCGTGATTATTTTTAGGTATTTTTGGACATGGATAAAACAAAGTACGAATCCTTAATCCTTAATCCTTGTCATTTTGTTTCAATTGGATTCGTTTCTTTAAAAATATTTTCATCATCCTCGCCTCTTAAATGATGATATTATTGAATATCTTTAGTTCAGAAGTGAAAAGATGAATGATTTCTCAAGAATATCTTTGCCAGTAGTGCAAAGATGAACAGTGTTTAGATGAATAATAATTAATCGATGAATATCTTCGGCTCGTAGTAAAAGATGAATATTTGATTTCGTATGTATATCGATTGATGTTACGTAGATAAAAGATAGGCGATGAACTTTTAAATTCATACATAGAAGATAGAGTTTGCATTCTCTACTTAACTCTTCTAATGAATTATTATTTCCGCCGCGAATATTGATTTAAAATTTGTTATCTATTGTATTCTATTAGATTTTTTCCTCGTTGAAGACTAACGGTAATTTATTGTATATTATCTTAGTCATAATATTCTTTTATCGGGCTAGTTGAGCTCACCATTTTACTTTTTGTTCCATTTTTCTTCTCAGAGGCGAGAATATATGCGAAGTAATTTAGCCTGGGGTATGGAATGAAGGTTTTAGAAAGAATTATTTAGTAGTCCTCACCATTTTTTGTAAAATAATGTATCAATAAATGTGATGAGGATTTATTTGAGTATAGATATTGTCTAGAAGATATATTTGTATTCAAACTCACAGCTTTACTGGTTGTAATAATAAAGTTGTAGTTGTTTCGTACTCATGTATTGACAACTCGTAATAGGTGATATACGGACGCCCCAAAATTAGGTATACGCCACCCATCTTGGGTCGCCACTTACATGGTACATAAATTCAAATACAACTTATTAACCTAATCGTCGCCGGTACAATACGACATAAACCGTGAGTTTGAATACAAATATTGTCTACTAGATATTATACAAACTCAAAAGGAGTCCTCATTATAACTATTATCACACTATTTCACGTAATAGTGAGGACTACTAATGCTATCCTCTCGGACCATTACTTCTCCCCGACTGTCTCAACCTATGTTCTCATTTTCAAGAGAATAAATGAAAGAAAGGGTGAGCTCAACTAGCCCAAGAAGAAATATTATGACTAAGATAATGCGTAATAAATTATCATTAGCCTTCAACAAAGTGTTAAACCGATAAAATACAATAGACAAACAAATTTAACTGGGCAATGAATAAGCAATCCATTAAAAGAGTCAGTAGAGAATAAAGTCTACTATCTTTTAGGTTTTAAAAGGTTTTCATCAATTTTTATCATTTGAGACTCAACTTTTAATAATAAACCACCACATCTAATCATCCCCGCACTACTTGGCCAAGGATTTTCATCAAATTATCAATGGTCATGACTATACCGAATCACCCCTCGGTCATAATCATACCAAAAACTATCCATCATCGCATTACAGTGCCATCGAGGACTTTTGTCACATCATTTATATCAAGTCATGATTATACCGAATGATCCTCGGTCATAATCATACTAAGTTCATCTACGCACGTAGCCAAAGATAACATAATATAACATGAGGATGATGACAATGACATAGTAATTCAATAAAACAAGTTCAAGAATTATTTAATCCATGAATTATTAACGCCCAAATTGTCAACATGATAATTGCTTCAGTAGAGAGTAAAATTCAATAATGATCGAAGAATATTTTCATGAAAAAGATATCGATGAAACGCAAATATCAAGGATATTCTACTAATTTCATGGAGTATAAGTCAAAGTTTTAACCAACTGGGTATAATAAAGAATGGAATAACAAAAGAAATCACCATGCATGCGATGCTCAGATGCAGACAAAGTTATTCCAATAGAATAATAATAACGGAACTGTGTCGTGAAATTCACAATCGGCTGTGATGTTCCAATGTAATAATAAAGATGGAACTGCATCTGGGTGTAAAACACATGAGATAGGATATTCCAAATGTAATGATAAAGACGAAACCAGTCGGTGTAAAACACATGCATGAGGATGTTCCAAATGTAATAATAAAAATGGAACCAGTCCTGTAAAACACATGCATGTGATGTTCCAATGTAATAATAGAAGAATGTCACCAAGTATAGGGTAAACCACAGATAAAAGTTATTCCAATGTAATAATAAGCAATGGAATAACATAAGGATTTCACCAAGTATAGGGTATGCCGCGTATACAAAAGTTATGTATAGGTATGCCACTTTTTACAAAAGTTATTCCAATGTAATAATAGTGAATGGAATAATGTAAGTTCTCTTCAAGAAGAAAGAATAATAACACACTTTACTAAGCACAATAAATAATACCCTTACCGTAAAAAGAACCTAATATAGAAGTAATGAAGCAGCAGTAATACTCTTCTTCTTTCTATAACTTTCTCTATAGCTTCTACCTATAATTTTCTCTCAGAGTTTCAATGAATTCGTAAGAAAATAATGAAGGAATGAGCTTTATTTATAGGAAAATGGAATGCATAAGAACTAATCCATGAACGGTCCAGATTGATTTACTTTTAATCGACGGTCCATATTTAAAGAAAAATCTTTTAAATAAAATATAATATATTCTATTTATATAAAAATATTTTACTATGCAAACACTATGCAATACTATGCAAAACACTACGCAACACACTATGCATAATAAAATATAATATATTCTATTTATAGAATAACTTTAATAAAGTATTCTATTTTATATATAAAGATGTTTTCGTTTTATTACGTTAATAATACTTAATAAAACAAAACGTCATTATCATTATAATAATTCATATTATTAATCGACAATAATGGAATCAAACCGAGTAACTTCTCACATAAGCATCAATAATTAATACCGTGCTTACTATGCAACCACACTTATTATCGCATCTTTTACTACCGAAAGTAGTTCAACAAGAACTACCACGGTAAAACTTCCGCCGTTATTTCAATAAAATATTTTTGTCGCTTTTTTCAATCCCGACAATAATTACGCTTAATGAGGTCCACCAATGATTGAGTCATGCATTTAATATTCCTCGCTAAACCGAATATTCCCCGACCAATCGAATATAATATAACCACTGCATACTTTGTAAAATTTATAAATACTACCCACAACTATAATATTATCTCAAATTCACACCATAATATTAAAAATTATTTTGACAAAATTTAAATCTTTATTGATAAAATCTGGGTCTCACAATCTCCCTCCTTATGGAATTTTCCTCGAAATTAGTGGTACGACTGGTATGATAAAGAGATGAGAATACCTTGAATACCTTTATCATTGAAAACATTAAATTCATTTTTGCAATCCTACCAAAGATATTCATTAACAATTCATCTTTGCACTATGTGCCAAAGATATACAATCAGAAACCAATAATGCCGAGACTCACTTAATAAGTATCACAACCATGAATTATCCATGCACTTCATCGGCTAAGGATATTCGTGTTTTCAATTACTACCATGATTATACCGAATAATCCGTGGTCATAATCATACCAAGTCTATCAATGCACTACTACCAAAGACGATGATTTTTACCACATCAATGAATTAATATTTCATTCACGAGACTCAAATTTCAATAATTAATCCATATCATCGAATCATCCCCGCACTACGTGCCAAGGATATTCATTAGTATCACGACCACAAATTATCCATGACTACTACCAAAGATAATCGTGTATTCATTAGTATCACGACCACAAATTATCCATGCACTACTACTTAAAGATAATTGTGTTTTCAATTACTATTATGATTATATACGAATGATCCCTGGTCATAATCATACCAAGTCCATCTATGCACGTAAGCCACAGATGACTTTGAACACATCCATGAATTAATATTTCATTGCTGAGACTCAGCTCAATAATTAATCCACATCATCGAATCATCCCCGCACTACAGGCCAAGGATATTCATTAGTATCACGACCACAAATTATCCATGCACTACGGCTAAAGATAATTGTGTTTTCAATTACGGTTATGATTATACCGAATGATCCCTGGTCATAATCATACCAAGTCCATCTATGCACGTAAGCCACAGATGACTTTGAACACATCCATGAATTAATATTTCATCATTGAGACTCACCAATAATTAATCCACATCGTCAATCATCCCCGCACTACTGGTGCTAAGGATATTCATTAGTATCACGACCACAAATTATCCATACACTACTACCAAAGATAATTGTGTTTTCAATTACGGTTATGATTATACCTAACAATCCTCGGTCATAATCATACCAAGTCCATCTATGCTCTACGGTGCCAAATATATATAATCAGTAAAACCAATAATAATCGAGACTCAAACAGTAATAAGTATCACAATTACGAATTATCCATGACTAATCGGGCTAAGGATATTCGTGTTTTCAATTACGGCCATGATTATACCGAATAATCCTCGGTCATAATCATACCAAGTCCATCAATGCACTACTACCAAAGATGACTTTTACCACATCCATGAATTAATATTTCATTCTTTGAGACTCAAATTTCAATAATTAATCCATATCATCGAATCATCCCCGCACTACGTGCCAAGGATATTCATTAAGATCACAACCACGAATTATCCATGCACTACTACCAAAGATAATTGTGTTTTTAATTACTAGTTATGATTATACCAACAATCTCGGTCATAATCATACCAAGTCCATCTATGCAACGTAGTTCACGTAGATGACTTTGAACACATCCATGAATTAATATTTCATTCTTTGAGACTCATTTCAATAATTAATCCACATCATCGAATCATCCCCGCACTACGTGCCAAGGATATTCATTAGTATCACGACCACAAATTATCCATGCACTACTACCAAAGATAATTGTGTTTTAATTACTATTATGATTATGCCAACAATCCTTGGTCATAATCATACCAAGTCCATCTATGCACTACAGCCACGTAGATGACTTTCAACATAATATAAACATGAGGATAATGATATAAAGAATCAATCAAATGAGATAAAGGATAAATATTAAACATTTATAATATAATTTATCCAGATTCAAGAATATCCCCATGTTATCAATCATTTAATAATCTCATAATCTAATAACATTAATATTATAACAATATTTTAATCACTTCTTTAAATTTATAAACAATTTATCTCAATTGTTTACGCTTTTACCATATAATGCATTTCATCATTCAAAATGCCATACTCATAAAATATCATCACCAATTATCAAATCCTCATCAAAAAAATATATATATACTCTATATAGGATTTTCTAGCCATAAAATCCTATTTTCAACTTTGTTACTTCACATAACATATTTAACTCATATGTTCATAACTAAACTATTTTCATGAAAAATACCAAATCAGTCCCAAAAATATTTCTTTTCTGGGATTTAGCATAATATAGTCCCATAATGAAAATATATTTTTCTCGAAATTTTAAAATTCATTTACTATTTTTTAAAAATCAATTTCTAATTAATTCCTTAAGAAATTAGCTACCTCAAGTTTAACTCCAAAAATTCCCAAATCTTGGCAGGACCTTACACATGTTAACGTGAGCTTCTAGTTTAAATTTCATGGTCATCGGAGTTATAGAACTCGGTTATAGCTTTTTCATTTGGAAAACCTAAATATTGAAATAGTCATAACTTGCTCATTTTAAGTCGAATGAGCTCATTTTTGGACAGGAGATACTTTATACCATATACCTTTATGTCCCAAAAGGCCAGAATTTTTTTCTCATAATTTAAGTGGCCGAAACAGCCCTTAAAGTTTTTGGGCAAAGAGCATTTTTGAAATTTATAGCTTTGGCCTCCTTTGCTAAAATCAGTCCACACAAAAATCTACAACACCTTTTCCAGTAATTCCACTTGGATTAGTTAGGTAACTCATAGATCTAACTCTAGGACTTGACCACATTCAAAATTCAAAATATAATAGGAGATATGGTCTATTGAATTTCATGTTACGCTTTTTTCACCAAAATCGATTTTCAACTCTTTGTGATTTCTAAGAAACTTTCATGTTTTCACATACTAACCAACATAACTCATCATAAAACTTACTAATACTTCATATACCCATGATTTTCATTATTCCAATGCTTTTATTTTGACTTTCATCATAAACCACGTAAACCTGCTCATTTTAGTCAAGAAATATTTGAGGGTTTAAGAAATGGGTTTTTTACTTGGGGTCAATACAAAATTCGATTTCACGCCTAGGGTAGGCTAGGAAATCTTCAAGCATACGCCAAGAAATTTATTAATGATAGAAATATCATTCAAAATCATTACTCTCGTCCAAGACTTGGATAGACGTCACATTGATACCAACCTGTGACTTCTATCCCTTAACCTAGATAAGACCTCACAATGATACCTATAAACTTGCCATCTTCATTCAATTATGTCGCCTTACTGTAAAGTCCGGCGGTGCATTCCACACAAGGAAGTTAACAATGAAAGGATCAGGCTCTTTTACTTATGGCTTGATATAATGTTGATTAACTTTAGGGTTTGGTTACTTTGAATTCAGTATAACAAAGTTGGTTATGAATATAAAAGCTAACAACCTTACGAAAAGCATGATGAGTAGTTAACCAATTGATTCCTAAAATCAAAGGCAAGTATTTTCAAAGAGATAAGATTGACAGGTAACGTGAAATTTTCGATTTGAATCAACAAGATTTATAAATAGTGGAGGTAACGAAGGCTCCTACTAACAAAGTTTCAACCAATAAGTCAAAGTCTAACTTCTCCGGAGTCAAATTTAAACGTTGAACGCAAGCAAGAGAGATAAAAGAATAGGTAGAACCGGTATCTAATAAGGTATAGACTTCGCAAGAGCTTACGATTAACTTACCCGTGATAATTTTATTTAGGTTCCTCGTCACGAGAAAAAAACGCTCTCTTAAACTCATCGGCCTCGGGTTTGTCTGGGACAGCCTTCTGGTGCCTCCATCCTAGTTGAATTGCCTTCTTCAGAAACCACAAAATCGAGCTAAGTGGCCTTCTCTTCCACAATTATAACATGCTTTGATGGCATGGCGCAATTGACCGATGTGTCCCTCACTCCGCATTTGAAGCATATGATAGTGGTCCTTCTCCTTCCTTAACAACAATGGTCTTTGTGCTTACGCTTTTCCATCATTGTTGAATCTCCTTTTCTTGAAATGTCCATTCTTATTATTTTGGCCCCGATTACCACCAAGTGGTTACCATATCCGGCTCGTTGATTTCTCCACGCTTGTTGTCACCGCTCGATGACTACTCGCCGGTATTATAATTTTGCCTACCGCCTCTTTTAGTTGCGTTGACTCGTTATCGCTACTTCCACTAATCGAGCCCTATTTACAACATCCGAATAAAACACGCTTTATGAGAAATAAGATGTTGACGTATCTCCGGCTTCAAACCTCTTAAAAACATTCGCGCCATTCTCTCTTCATTATCTACCAAGTGGGGACGAAACCGTGATAACTCCGCAAACTTTGCCTCGTATCATGCACACTGGCCATATTGTTTTGTTCCAACTTGATAAACTCCACCTCCTTCATGTGGCTAATACTTTCAGAAAGTATTTGTCGCTGAACAACTCCCGGAACTTCTCCCAAGATATCTTCAAGACAAAGATGAAGTTGAGTACGCTTTTACCGATTCCCACCAAGAATCGCCTCTCAATGCAACAACAAAGCGGCAAAGGGAACCTTTGCTCTCTGAGCATCCCAAGACATCAAATATCTTGGTAATGCTTTTATCCATGCTTCCGCCAGAAGTGGTTTTGGCTCTCCCTTAAACTCCGGTGGTCCCAACTCCTTGAATTGTTTAGCGGTGGTGACCGCCGAGAGTTTTTCCGTGTTTCCACCCCACGTTTTGAATGTGAGTCGCTTTCACCGATGTTGCATGAATTTAAAACCTTTTAAACGCATCGTCATTCATCAATTGATCAAGTGTTGTTGTTTATGTGAGGATTATCGCCATCCTCTGCATGCACATTGTCCCGATTATTGATATGTGGAGAATCAACATTCTCTTGTGCTCCATTGCTATTCTCAACATTCTGGATGCCATTTTCAAACACCGCCATAAAATAAGGGTTAATTAACATATCACATATTATCCCTATACTCTCGACCGACCAATTAAATACCAAATAAATTTAGGTAGGTCATACTAGCTAAGGAATTCCCCGCCTCTCCCTCCTAGTACTATTCTCACATCTTAGCCAGGATCATATCCCTAAGCTCGATATTAAACCGTGACGCTTCCCAAAATTAGGTATCGCCACCCATCTTCGGGTCGCCACTTACATGGTACATAAATTCAAATACAACTTACTAACCTAACTGCCATGTACAATACGACATAAACGTGAGTTTGAATACAAATATTGTCTACTAGATATTATACAAACTCAAAAGGAGTCCTCATTACAACTATTATCACACACTATTTCGCTGTAATAGTGAGGACTACTAATGCTATCCTCTCGACCATTACTGCTCCCCGACTCGTCTCGGCCTATGTTCTCATTTCCCAAGAGAACAAAGAAAGAAAAAGGTGAGCTCAACTAGCTCAAGAAGAAATATTATGACTAAGATAATGCGTAATAAATTATCATTAGCCTTCAACAAAGTTGTTAAACCGATAAAATACAATAGATAAAAACAGTTTAATCTGCAATGAATAAGCAATCCATTAAAAGAGTCAAGTAGAGAATAAAGTCTACTATCTTTTAGGTTTTAAAAGGTTTTCATCAATTTTTATCACCGAGACTCATTTAATAATAAACCACCACATCTAATCATCCCCGTATCACCTGGCCAAGGATTTTCATCAAATTATCAATGGTCATGATTATTATACCGTGAGACCCCAGATTTTATCAATAAAGATTTAAATTTTGTTGAAATAATTTTTAATATTATGGTGTGAATTTAAGATAATATTATAGTCATGGGTAGATTTATAAATTTTGCAAAGTATGCAAGTGGTTATATTATATTCGATTGGTCTGGGAATATTCTGGCTTAAAGCAGGAATATTCGCATAACTACCAATCATGGTGGACCCCACAATGTAATTATCATTTGATCGAGAAAACGACAAAAATATTTTATTGAAATAACTCATGGAAGTTTTACCGTGGTTACCGTTGAACTACCTTAGTAAAAGTACAAAGAATACGTGTGGTCGCATAAGAAGCAATACCAGACGATTATCGATGCTTATGTGAGAAGTCACCATTGATTCCATTATCACGATTAATAATATGAATTATTATAATGATAACGACGCTTTTGTTTTATTCAGATTATTAACGTAATAAAATGTAAACATCTTTTATATAAAATGTAATACTTTATTAAAGTTATTCTATAAATAATATATTATATTTTATTACGCATAGTGTCAGATAAATGTTTTTGCATAATAAGGTTTTGCAGACAAATAGTGTTTGCATAGTAAAATGTTTTTATATAAATAGAATATATTATATTTTATTTAAAAGATTTTAAATATGGACCGCCGATTAAAGTAAATCAACTGGACCGCTCATGGATTAGTTACTATGCATTCCATTTTCCTATAAAAATAAGCTCATTCCTTCATTATTTTCATTTAATTCATCAAACTCTGAGAGAGAAATTATAGAGAGAAGCTTATAGAGAGAAAATTATAGAAAGAAAGAAGAGTATTCGCTACTTCACTACTTCTATATAGTGGATATTATTTTTTACTGTAGTGGGTGTTATTCTTCTTCTTCGAAGAGAACTTCGTTATTCCATTCATTATTATTCGTTGAATAACTCGTAAAAGTGGCATACCCTATATATAACTCAGACACGCCAGATACCCTATACTTGGTGAAATCCTTATGTTATTCCATTCGTTATTATTTCATTGAATAACTCAGATATGCGCTTTAATTCCTATACTTGGTGACATTCTTCGTTATTATTATTTTCGCTGAACATCCCGTCTTCAGTGTTTTACACCGACCGGGTTCCGCTTTTTATTATTCTCGCTGGAACATCCGCTCACAGGTGTTTTACACCGGACCGGGTTCATTTTTTTATCATTCGCTGAATATCCTATTGTGTTTTTTACACGGATCGGTTCCATCTTTATTATTCTCGTTGAACATCCGCTTGGCGGTGAATTTCACCGACCGTTCCGTTATTATTATTCTCGTTGAATAACCTCGCCTATGCCAAGCACCGCATGCACGGTGATTTCTTTTGTTATTCCATTCTTTATTATACCAAATTGGTTAAAACTTTGACTTCTATACTCCATGAAATTAGTAGAATATCCTCGATATTCGCGCTTCATCCAAAGATCTTTCATGGAAATATTCTTCTTCGATCATTCTTGAATTTTACTCTACAAAACAAAGATCATGTCGATAATTTGGACGTTAATAATTCATGGATTAAATAATTTTGAACTTGTTTTATTGAATTATTATGTCATTGTCATCATCCTCATGTTATATTATGTTATCTTCGCTTACGCAAGATAGATGAACTTAGTATGATTATGACTGTGGATCATTCTAAGATAATCACGACTTGATATAAATGATGTGACAAAAGTCCTCAAAGGCGTCTCAGAATGCAGTTGATGGATAGTTTTTGGTATGATTATGACTGTGGGTGATTCTTAAGATAGTCACGCACCATCGATAATTTGATGAAAATCCTCGACCGTGGTATGTGGATGATTAGATGTGGTGGTTTATTTATTGTCGAGTCTCAAATGATAAAAATTGATGAAAACCTTTAAAACCTAAAAGATAGTAGATTTTATTCTCTACTGACTCTTTTTAATGGATCAGATATTCACCGCAGCTTAAACCGGGTTGTTCTATTGTATTTTATCGCTTAACATCGCTCAAGGCTAATGATAATTTATTCTCGCATTATCTTAGTCATAATATTTCATCGGGCTAGTTGAGCTCACCTTTCTTTCACCGTTTCTTCGTGAAATGAGAACATACCGGGATTTAGTCTGGGAACTGAGTAATGGTCCAGAGGATAAGATTAGTAGTCCTCACTATTCGTGAAATAAAGGTGATAATAGTTGTAATGAGGACTCCTTTCGAGTTTGTATAATATCTAGTAGACAATATTTGTATTCAAACTCACGCTTTATGTCGATTGCATACCTACGCTTAGTTAGTTTAAGTCAGATTTGAATTTATGTACCATGTAAGTGGCGACCCAAGATGGGTGACGATACCTAATTTTGGGGGCCACACAGCTTGGTATCGTAGCTTAGGATACGATCCCCGCTAAGATGTGAGAATAGTAACCAGAGAGGAGAGACGGGAATTCTTCGCTAAGATGACCTACCTAAATTTATTGGTATTTAATTGGCTCACGTAGTATAGGATAATATGTGATATGTTAATTAACCCTTATTTTGTGGCAAAGGTTTGAAAATGGCATCCGAGAATGTTGAGAATAAGAATGGAGCACAAGAGATCGCTGATTCTCCACATATCAATAATCAGACAATGTGCAACAGATGGCGATAATCCTCCCGTAAACAACAACACCGATCAATCGATGAACGACCAGACGCTTAAAAGGTTTTAGAATTCATGCAACATCAAAGTAAAGCGATTCGCTCAAAACGTAGGTGGAAACACTGAAACTCTCAAGGTCACCGCTAAACAATTCAAGGAGTGGGACCACCGAGTTTAAGGGAGAGCCAAAACCACTTCGCTGAAGCATGGATAAAGCAGATTACCAAGATATTTGATGTCTGGGATGCTCCGAGGAGCAAAAGGTTCCTTTGCCACTTTTTTATGTTGCAAGGCGCGAGAGGCAGACATCGGTGGGAATTCCAGAAACGACTCAACTCGTCAGATCAAGATATCTTGGGAGAAGTTCCAGAGTCGTTTCAACGACAAATACTTTCCCCGAAAGTATTCGCCACATGAAGGAGGTGGAGTTTATCAAGTCGAACAAAACAATACGACCGTGTCGCAATACGAGGCAAAATTTCATGAGTTATCACGATTTTAAGGCCCCACTGGTGGATAATGAAGAGAGAATGGCGCTAATGTTTTTAAGAGGTTTGAAGTTGTGAGATACGCCAACATCTTATTTCATAAACCGTGTTTTTATTCAGATGTTGTAAATAGGCTCAATTAGTGGAGCGCGATAACGAAGTCAACGCAACTAAAAAAGAGAGAAATTTAAGAAAATTATAATACTCAAATGAGAGAGTAGTCATCAAGCTTGGACAACAAGCGTGGAGGAAATCAACAAAGCCGAGATATGGTAACCACTTCTTGGTAATCGTACAAAATAATAAGAATGGACATTTCAAGAAAAGGAGATTCAACAATGATGGAAAGACGCCAAGACCAAAGACCGTTGTTAAGGAAGGAGAAGGACCACCTATCATATGCTTCAAATGCGAGAGAGGGACACATCATCCAAATCGCGCCACGCCATCCAAAGCATGTTATAATTGTGGAAGAGAAGGTCACTTAGCTCGATTTTGTCGCCATCAAGACAAATTCAACTAGGATGGAGGCACCAAAGGTCGCCCCTGCATAAACCAAAGCTTTAGAGTTTAAGAGAGAGCCGCTTTTTTTTCTCGTGACGAGGAACCGAATAAAATTATCACGTAAGTTAATCGTAAGCTCATAAGTCTATACCTTATTAGATACCGCTTCTACCCATTCTTTTTATTTCACCTAGTTGTGTTCAACGCTTAAATTTGACTTCTCAAGAAATTAGACTTTGATTTATCTGGTTGAAACTTCGCTAAGAGAAACCTTCGCTACTCCTACGTTTATTAATCTTGTTGTTTCAAATAAACACTTTCACGCTAATTCGTCGATCTTATATCTTTTGAAAATATTTGCCTTTGAGGTATTTTTTTGAAACAATTGATTAACTACTCATTATTCTTTTTGTAAGGTTGTTAGCTTTTATATTCCTAACCAACCTCGTTATACTTAATTCAAAGTAACCAAACCCTAAAGTTAATCATCGTTATATCAAGCCATAAGTAAAGAGCCCGATCCTTTCGTTGTTGACTTCCTTGTGTGGAATGCACCGGCTTTTACTTTTTCAGAGGCTTACATCGTGAATGAAGATGGCAAGTTGATAGGTATCATTGTGAGGTGCTATCTCAGTTAAGGGATGAAGTCACAATTGGTATTAATGTGACGACTATCCAAGTCTTGGACGAGAGTAATAGCTTTGAATGATATTTCTATCATTAATAAATTTCTTTGGCGATTCTTGAAGACTTCCTAGCCTACCCTAGAGCGTGAAATCGAATTTTGTATCGACCTCAAAGATAAAAACCCATTTCTTAAACCTCAAATATTTCTTCAACTAAAAGGATCAGCTTACGTGGATTATGATGAAAGTCATAATAAAAGCATTGGACTAATGAAAATCATGGGTATATGAAGGTATTAGTAAGTTTTATGATGAGTTATGTTGGTTATTATGTGAAAACATGAAAGTTTCTTAGAAATCACAAAGAGTTGAAAATCGATTTTAGTGAAAACGAATATGAAATTCAATTGACCATATCTCCTATTATATTTTGAATTTTGAATGTGGTCAAGTCCTAGAGTTAGATCTATGAGTTACCTAACTAATCCAAGTGGAATTACTGGAAAAGGTGTTGTAGATTTTGTGTGGACTGATTTTAGCAAAGGAGTGCAAAGCTGTAAATTTCGAAAAAGCTACTGCCAGAAATTTTAGAGGGCTGTTTTGGCCACTTAAATTATGAGAAAAATTCTGGCCTTTTGGGACATGAAGGTATATGGTATAAAGTACCTCCTGTCCAAAAATGAGCTCATTCTCGACTTAAAATGAGCAAGTTATGACTATTTCAATATTTAGGTTTTTCCGATTTAAAACGCTTATAACCGAAAGTTCTATAACTCCGATGACCATGAAATTTAAACTAGAAGCTCACGTTAACATGTGTAAGGTCCTGCCAAGATTTGGGAATTTTTGAGTTAAACTTGAGGTAGCTAATTTCTTAAGGAATTAATTAGAAATTGATTTTTGAAAAATAGTAAATGAATTTTAAAAATTCGAGAAAAATATATTTTCATTATGGGACTATATTATGCTAAATCCCCAAAAAGAAATATTTTTGGGACTGATTTGGTATTTTTCATGAAAATAGTTTAGTTACTTAACATATGAGTTAAATATGTTATGTGAAGTAACAAAGTTGAAAATAGGATTTTTGGCTGTAGAATCCTATATGTAGTATATGCATATTTTTGATGAGGATTTGATAATTGGTGATGATATTTTATGAGTATGGCATTTTGAATGATTAAATGCATTATATGGTAAAAAAGCGTAAACAATCGAGATAAATTGTTTATAAATTTAAGAAGTGATTAAAATATTGTTATAATATTAATGATATTAGATTATGAGATTATTAATGATTGATAACATGGGGATATTCTTGAATCCTCGGATAAATTATATTATAAATGTTTAATATTTATCCTTTATCTCATTCGATTGATTCTTTATATCATTATCCTCACGCTTATATTACGTTGAAAGTCATCTGTATTCAGAAGTATGTATAGATGGACTCTGGTATGATTATGACTGTGATTGTTCTAAGATAATCATAATCAGAATTGAAAACACAATTATCTTTCGGGTCAGAAAGGTATGGATAATTTGTGGTCGCGATACTAATGAATACACAATTATCTCGTCAGTGCATGGATAATTTGTGGATGATTTGTGGTGGATTAATGAATACACGATTATCTTCGCCGTAGAAGTATGGATGGATGGTCGCGGATACTAATGAATACACAATTATCGTGAAGGTACGGATAATGAATAATGAATGAATTATCTTCGTCACGAGTATGGATAATTTGTGGTCGGATACTAATGAATACACAATTATCTTTCGTCAGTATGGATGTATGGATAATTTGTGGTCGGATATTAATGAATACATGAATTATCTTCGTGGTCGTAGTGCATGGATAATTTGTGGTCGTGATACTAATGAATACACGATTATCTTCGCCAGTAGTGGTATGGATAATTCGTGGTCGGATACTAATGAATATCCTCGCCCGTAAAGGGTGGATGATTCGATGATATGGATTAATTATCGAATCGAGTCTCAAAGAATGAAATATTAATTCATGGATGTGGTAAAAGTCATCTTCGTCAGAAGCAGTATCGATAGACTTGGTATGATTACGACCACGGATTATTCTAAGATAATCACGACATCAGATTGAAAACACGTAATATCCTTCGCCAAGAAGTGTATGGATAATTCGTGGTCGTGATACTATTAAGTCGAAGTCTCAGAAGATTATTGGGTTTATAATCATATATCTTTGGCCTCAGAAGCAAAAGA
Organism: Panax quinquefolius; assembly: GCA_020205615.1. Classification (NCBI taxonomy): domain Eukaryota; kingdom Viridiplantae; phylum Streptophyta; class Magnoliopsida; order Apiales; family Araliaceae; genus Panax; species Panax quinquefolius. The sequence continues at coordinate 120,476,685 of CM035158.1, forward strand.
TGAATTGTTAATGAATATCTTCGCCGGATCAGCAAAGATGAATTTAATGTTTTAAACGATAAAGGTATTCAAGGTATCCTCACCTCTTTATCATATCAGTACGCACTCTAATTTCGAGGGCTTAAATTCCATAAGGAGGGGAGATCAGGAGACCCCCGTGATTTTATCAATAAAGATTTAAATTTTGTTTAAATAATTTTTAATATTATGGTGTGAATTTAAGATAATATTATAGTTGTGGGTAGTATTTATAAATTTTGCAAAGTATGCAAGTGGTTATATTATATTCGATTGGCTCTGGGAATATCTTGGCTTTTAGCAGGAATATTCGCATAACTACCAATCATGGTGGACCCCACAATGTAATTATTGTTTGATCGAGAAAACGACATAAAAATATTTTATCAAATAACTATGAAGTTTTACCGTGGTTACCGCTGAACTACTCAGAGTAAAAGACAAAGAATACGTGTGGGTCAGATAAGAAGATTACCCAGATCGATTATCGATGCTTATATGAGAAGTCACTCACTTTGATTCCATTATCATTTATTAATAATATGAATTATTATAATGATAACGACGCTTTTGTTTTATTCAGATTATTAACGTAATAAAATGTAAACATCTTTTTATATAAAATGTAATACTTTATTAAAGTTATTCTATAAATGTAATATATTATATTTTATTATGATAGTGTTGCATAGTGTTTTCAGATAAAGTTTTCAGATAAGATCGATAAAGGTTTGCAGAAGTAAAATGTTTTTATATAAATAGAATATATTATATTTTATTTAAAAGATTTTTCTTTAAATACTAATCCGATTAAAGTAAATCAATCTGGACTGCTCATGGATTAATTACTACGCATTCCATTTTCCTATAAATAAGCTCATTCCTTCATTATTTTCTTATTTAATTCATCAAACTCTAGAGAGAGAAATTATAGAGAGAAGCTTAGAGAGAGAAAATTATAGAAAGAAGAAGAGTATTCTCGCTACTTCACTACTTCTTTATATTCGCTATTTTTTAAGTAGTGGGTGTTATTCTTTCTTCTTCAAGAGAACTTCGTTATTCCATTCATTATTATTCGTTGAATAACTCGTAAAAGTGGCATACCCTATACATAACCTCAGATACGCAGATACCCTATACTGGTGAAATCCTTATGTTATTCCATCGCTTATTATTCGTTGAATAACTCAGATACGCTGGCTTACCCTATACTTGGTGACATTCTTCTATTATTCGCTGAACATCCTCGTCTCGTAGTGTTTTACACCCGACCGGTTCCGCTATTTTTATTATTCTCGTTGAACATCCTGTCTCAGGTTTTTTAACCGACCTCGGTTCCATTTTTTATCATTCTCGCTGAATATCCTATCTCAGTGTTTTACACCGGATCCGGTTCCATCTTTATTATTCTCGTTGAACATCCCGCTTGTGCTGTGAATTTCACCGACCCGTTCCGTTATTATTATTCGTTGAATAACTCGCCTGGCGCTAAGTACCGCATGCATGGTGATTTCTTTTGTTATTCCATTCTTTATTATACCCAAATTGGTTAAAACTTTGACTTCTATACTCCATGAAATTAGTAGAATATCCTCGATATTTCGCGCTTCATCCAAAGATCTTTTCATGGAAATATTCTTCCGATCATTCTTGAATTTTACTCTACTAAACAAAGATCATGTCGACAATTGACGTTAATAATTCATGGATTAAATAATTTTGAACTTGTTTTTATCAATTATTATGTCATCATTCATCATCCTCATGTTATATTATGTTATCTTCGCTTACGCAAGATAGATGAACTTAGTATGATTACGACCAGGATCATTCTAAGATAATCACGACTGATATAAATGATGTGACAAAAGTCCTCAAGGGCCTCAGAATGCAAAATGATGGATAGTTTTTGGTATGATTATGACTGTGGGTGATTCTAAGATAGTCAGCCACCATTGATAATTTGATGAAAATCCTCGACCGTGGTATGTGGATGATTAGATGATGGTGGTTTATTTATTGTCGAGTCTCAAATGATAAAAATTGATGAAAACCTTTAAAACTAAAAGATAGTAGATTTTATTCTCTACTGACTTTTTTAATGGATCGATATTCACCGCAGCTTAAACCGGTTGTCTATTGTATTTTATCGCTTAACATCGTCAAGGCTAATGATAATTTATTCGCATTATCTTAGTCATAATATTTTTCATCGGGCTAGTTGAGCTCACCCTTTTCTTTCACCGTTTCTCTGTGAAATGAGAACATAGCCGGGACGAAGCCTGGGAACTGAGTAATGGTCCGCAGGATAAGATTAGTAGTCCCTCACTATTTCGTGAAATAAAGGTGATAATAGTTGTAATGAGGACCTTTCGAGTTTGTATAATATCTAGTAGACAATATTTGTATTCAAACTCACGCTTTATGTCGATTGCATACCTACGCTTAGGTTAGTAAGTTGTATTTGAATTTATGTACCATGTAAGTGGCGCACCCAAGATGGGTGACGATACCTAATTTTTGGGGGCGCCACAATTTTGCATAAGTGTCAGTATAGTATTTTTGCATAAGTGTTTTCAGATAGTATTGCATAAGTTGTTTGCATAGTAAAATGTTTTTATATAAATAGAATATATTATATTTTATTTAAAAGATTTTTCTTTAAATATGGACCGCCGATTTAAAGTAAATCAATCGACCGCTCATGGATTAGTTACTATGATTCCATTTTCCTATAAATAAGCTCATTCCTTCATTATTTTCTTATTTAATTCATTCAAACTCTGTAGAGAGAAATTATAGAGAAAATTATAGAAAAAGAAGAAGAGTATTCGCTACTTCACTACTTCTATATTCGCTTCTTTTACAGTAAGTGGGTATTATTTCATCAATCTGTAGTGGGTGTTATTCTTTCTTTCGAAGAGAACTTCTGTTATTCCATTCACTATTATTCCGTTGAATAACTCCGTAAAAGTGGCATACCTTATACATAACTCAGATACGCCAGATACCCTATACTTGGTGAAATCCTTATGTTATTCCATCGCTTATTATTCTCATTGAATAACTCAGATACGCCATTAACCCTATACTTGGTGACATTCTTCTATTATTCTCATTGAACATCCGCATCGTGTGTTTTACACCGGACTCGGTTCCGCTTTTTATTATTCTCGTTGGAACATCCTCGTCTCAAGGTTGTTTTACAATCGACCGGTTCCGCTTCTTTATCATTATGTTGGAATATCCTATCTCAGTGATTTACACCCCGGATCCGGTTCCATCTTTATTATTCTGTTGGAACATCCCGCTTGTGTGAATTTCACCGACCGTTCCGTTATTATTATTCATTGAATAACCGTCGGGCGCGCGGCAATACCGCATGCATGGTGATTTCTTTTGTTATTCCATTCTTTATTATACCCAATTGGTTAAAACTTTGACTTCTATACTCCATGAAATTAGTAGAATATCCTCGATATTTGCGCTTCATCCAAAGATCTTTTCACGGAAATATTCTTCCGATCATTCTTGAATTTTACTCACTAAACAAGATTATGTCGATAATTTGACGTTAATAATTCATGGATTAAATAATTTTGAACTTGTTTTATTGAATTATTATGTCATTGTCATCATCCTCATGTTATATTATGTTATCTTTCGCTTTACGGCATAGATGAACTTAGTATGATTATGACTGTGGATCATTCTTAAGATAATCACGACTTGATATAAATGATGTGACAAAAGTCCTCAAAGGTCTTCTGTAATGCAGTTGATGGATAGTTTTTGGTATGATTATGACTAGCAGGGGTGATTCTAAGATAGTCAGCGACCATTGATAATTTGATGAAAATCCTCGACCGCAGGAGTACAGTGGATAATTAGATGTGGTGGTTTATTTATTAAAGTCGAGTCTCGCCGATAAAAATTGATGAAAACCTTTAAAACCTAAAAGATAGTAGACTTTATTCTCTACTTGACTCTTTTAATGGATTGCTTATTCCGCCGCAGCTTAAACCGGTTATTCTATTGTATTTTATCGCTTTAACATCGTTCAAGGCTAATGATAATTTATTCTCGCATTATCTTAGTCATAATATTTCTTCGGGCTAGTTGAGCTCACCCTTTCTTTCACCGCTTTCTTCGTGAAATGAGAACATAGGGGACGAAGCCAGGGAACGAAGTAATGGTCCGGAGGATAAAGATTAGTAGTCCTCACTATTCGTGAAATAGTGTGATAATAGTTGTAATGAGGACTCCTTTTGAGTTCAGATAATATCTAGTAGACAAAATTTGTATTCAAACTCACGCTTTATGTCGATTGCATACTACAGCTTATATTAAGAAGTTGTATTTGAATTTATGTACCATGTAAGTGGCGACCCAAGATGGGTGACGATACCTAATTTTGGGGGCGCCACAACAGTATCGTGAGCTATGGATACGATCCCCGCTAAGATGTGAGAAAAGTACTCAGGAGGGAGAGACGGGAATACCTTTCGCTAGTATGACCTACCTAAGTTTATGTGCTATTTTATTGGTCGTTTCGTAATATAAAGATAATTGTTATATGTCAATTAATCTTATTTTGTGGCAAATGTTTGAAAAATGGCATCCGAGAATGTTGAGAATAAGAATGGAGCACAAGAGACTGCTGATTCTCCATGATCAATAATCAGAGGATAATGTGCAAACAGGATGACGATAATCCTCCCGTAAACAACAACACCGATCAATTGATGAACGACCAGACGCTTAAAAGGTTTTAGAATTCATGCAACATCAAAGCGAAAGCGACTCGCATTCCAAAACGTAGAAGGAAACACTGAAAACTCTCAAGCGGTCACCGCTAAACAATTCAAGGTTGGGACCAACCGAGTTTAAGGGAGAGCCAAAACCACTTCTCGCGGAAGCATGGATAAAGCAGACACCAAGATATTTGATGTCTTGGGATGTTCGAGGAGCAAAAGGTTCCTTTTGCCGCTTTTTATGTCATGCGGAGAAAGCGGACATCGGTGGGAATCGGTAAAACGATCAACCCATCTGTCATCAAGATATCTTGGGAGAAGTTCCGGTGAGTCGTTTCAACGACAAATACTTTTCCCGAAAGTATTCGCCACATGAAGGAGGTGGAGTTTATCAAGTTGGAACAAAACAATATGATCGTGTCGCAATACGAGGCAAAATTTTATGAGTTATCACGATTCAGGCCCCACTCTGGTGGATAATGAAGAGAGAATGACGCTGAATGTTTTTAAGAGGTTTGAAGCGTAGATACGTCAACATCTTATTTCTCATAAACCGTGTTTTTATTC